>CM077923.1:91952227-92002227 GCA_039797435.1 Crotalus adamanteus
GCTGAGGCAGGCCTGAAGTCCCCCAGCCGGCTTTAATGCCTAAAGTGGGACTAGAACTCACCATCTCCTGGGGATTTGGCCCAGAGTCAGCCAGCCGGCTTTAATGGCTAAGGTGGGACTAGAACTCACTGTCTCCTTGGGATTTGGCCCAGAGTCAGCCAGCCGGCTTTAATTGCTAAGGTAGGACTAGAACTCACCGTCTCCTGGGGATTTGGCCCAGAGTCAGCCAGCCGGCTTTAATTGCTAAGGTGGGACTAGAACTCACTGTTTCCCGGGGATTTGGCCCAGAGTTAGCCAGCCAGTTTTAATGGCTGTGGAACTAGAACTCACCGCCTCCTGGGGATTTGGCCCAGAGTCAGCCAGCTGGCTTTAATTGCTAAGGTGGGATTAGAACTCACCATCTCCTGGGGATTTGGCCCAGAGTCAGCCAGCCAGCTTTAAGGGCTAAGGTGGAACTAGAACTCACCGTCTCGTGGGGATTTGGCCAAGAGTCAACCAGCTGGCTTTAATTGCTAAGGTGGAACTAGAACTCACTGGTTCCCAGGGATTTGGCCCAGAGTTAGCCAGCCAGTTTTAATGGCTAAGGTGGAACTATAACTCACTGTCCCCTGGTGATCGGTCCAAAGTCACCCAGCTGGCTTTCACGTCTAAGGCAGGACTAGAACTCCCAATCTGCTGGTGACCGGCTCCAGGTCACCCAGTCAGTTTCCACGCTTAAGACGGAACTACTCCTTTCCTAGCGATTGGCTCCAAGTCATGTAGCCGGCTTTGTGCCTCAGGTGGGACTAGAATTCACCCTCTCCGGGGGATCGTCACTCCGCCAGCTTTCAGGCCTAAGGTGAGACTAGAACTCACCGTCTCCTGTTTCCCAGCCTGAGGCCTTGCAAGCTAGATTCCCCAAAGTTTTGCAGAGAGCCAAGCCGAGGCAAAAGGCCGCGAAGGATAAAATAAATCTTCTTGCTCAACTTTGCTGGAAGCTAGAGTTCAGATGTGCCTCTGTCTAAACCCACCTCACCTCTACCCGGGTCATCGGTCCCGCGATTGGCAGATTATATTGTTAAACCTACTGTTTCCACAATAAGCCTAACCCAATCAGCCCTTCGCTGAATCCCGTCTCCTTTCCAACGACTTTAGCGGCGCACAATTGCGTTAGCTGGGCTGACTTCCTCCAGCAATTATTTCCAATCGTATAGGAGTCTTTACACCGGGGAAATAAACGAGAAGCGTTCGCGACATTGTTGGGACATTCCCATCGGCTCCGGGTTTAGCCGCTGCAATCCGCCAGTTCGTGTTTGGGAGGCCTCAACAGGTAGTCCTCGACTTACGGGCCCAAAATTTCCGTGGCTAAGGGAGACACTTGTTAAGTGAGTTTTGCCCTAATTTTGCAACCCGTCTTGCCACTGTGCTAAAACAGACGAGGAACGGCTGTCTGGCTAGTCTAAAGAAAAGAGGAAATAGGGGAGACGTGATAGCAGCGTTCCAGTATCTGAGGGGCTGCCGCAAAGAAGAGGGGGTCACGTTATTCTCCAAAGCACCAGAGGGCAGGAGCAGAAACAATGGTTGGAAACTGACCAAAGAGAGAAGCCACCTGGATTTAAGGAGAAACTTCCTGACAGTGAGGACAATCAACCAGTGGAACAGCTTGCCACCAGGAATTGTGGGCACTCCATCACTGGACAATCACCTGTCTGATATGGTATAGGTCAGTGACGGCGAACCTTTTAGAGCAGCGGTTCTCCACCTGTGGGTCAGGACTCCATTTGGGGTCGAACGACCATTTCACGGGGGTCGCCAAACAACGCAGTCCGCCATTTTTTCCCCCTTTTCCTTAGCTGTGCTACTCCCTTTTATTCTATTGGCTTTTGAAAGCCAATAGAAGAGACTCTCTTGAATAGAGTCTAATTCTATTGGCTTTCAAAAGCCAACAGGAATTGTCCAGGCTGTCTCTGCCCTGCTGAGCCCGCCAAAAGTCCCATTCTGCAAACGGTGCTGCAAGTTGTCCGCAGCGAAGGCGAGCTGTCTGGAAGTTTCCACCCCTCCTGCTGAGCAACTACTAACAATGTAAGGAAAAGAGGGCCAGGGGTGGGAGATGGGAGGCCGGCAGGCGCAGGGAGGGTTGCTGGCGCACATGGGGCCCGGGGGGTGCCTTACCCCCCTTGGGCTGGGCCAGCTGGTGGCCCAGCCGGTGGTCGGCCTGCTCTGTCTCTGCCGCTTGCGAGCTATGCCTCGGCCGGCGCAGGGGGCGGCACCACGCATGCGCGGCACTCCCGGGCAGGGAAAGTCCTCGACTTACGACCGGTTGGGTAGTCCTCGACTTACGACCGGTTGGGGGTCGCGGCATTAAAAAGGTTGAGAACCACTGTTTTAGAGACCAAGTGCCCAAAAACTCCTCCCCTGCTCCATCCTCTGCCCTGCCACCCGTCCCCCAACCCCACCTGCCCGCAGGGCCACTCACCGCCTCCAGGGCCCGCCGCAGGTCGCCCAGGCAGCCCAGCAGCGCTATGGCAGTCACGCCCTCTGCCCGCGCCCTGCAACATCAACTGTGCATGATGGGGTGTGAGGGCAGAGTCTTGTCTACGCTGCCTGGCTGCCATGTCCTTGGCTGCGCTGCTCCGGGTGGGCCACGTTCAGGGGCGACTCTCCTTCAGGGGGGCTGCTGGAGAGGAGGGGGTTGCGGGGGGAGGCGAGGCTGGGGCAACGGCACGTGTGCCCACAGAGAGGACTCCGAGTGCCGCCTCTGGCACCCGTGCCATAGGTTCGCCACCACTGGTATAGGTTCTCCTGGTTGAGCAGGGGGCTGGACTAAAAGACCTCCAAGGTCCCTTCCAGCTCTATTCTATTCTAAAACTAAGAGGATCCAAGGCCTGGAGACTAAAACATACGAAGAACGGCTTCAGGACTTGGGTTTGGCTAGTGTAAAGAAAAGAAGAAACAGGGGCGACATGATAGCAGCGTTCCATTATTTGAGGGGCTGCCATAAAGAAGAGGGCATCAAACTATTCTCCCAAGCACCAGAGGGCAAGACAAGAAACAATGGTTGGAAACTGACCAAAGAGAGAAGCAACCTGGAATTAAGAAGAAACTTCCTGACAGTGAGGACAAATCAACCAGTGGAACAGCTTGCCTCCAGAAATCGTGGACGCTCCATCACTGGAGGTTTTTAAGAAGAGACTAGACAATTACCTGTCTGAGATGGTATAGGTTCTCCTGTTTGAGCAGGGGGCTGGACTAGAAGACCTCCAAGGTCCCTTCCAGCTCCATTCTATCCCAGTTATTAAGTTAGTACAGCATTGTGGAATGAATCTGGCTTCCCTCGTTGACGTTGCTTGTCAGATGGTGGCAAAAGGGGATCACGTGACCCGGGGACACTGCGACCGTCATAAATATGAGGCAGTTGCCCAAGCGTCTGAATTCTCATCATGTGACTCAACCTTGGGCTACAATAGCTGGAGCAGACAGGGAGGAAGCAAACCAACGGATTGTGAGAATGTGAGCGAGCAGTTGGACCAAGAGACCCGAACTCATTGGTAGCTCACATTGGAACGAACCAAGGAGATGCATTCAATTTCCCAGCTACTACGATTGTTGGCTGAGCAAGGACAAAAACAGCCAAGAGAAAATGATTAAAGCCTGGGAGATGGGCCCCTGTTGTCAGTCAGCTGGGATGCTGATTTACTACCAGCTTATCTGGAGTTGCACAAGGAGACAACAATCAACGACTCAACAGCCAGCCAGCTACACCCTAATTAACAATAATTAAAAAAAGCTACGCACAACCACACACCATATAAATATCAGGGATGTGCATATTCTGGAGGGGCAGAAGTTAGTAATAGTAGTAAAGTTGGAAGGGACCTTGGAGGTCATCTAGTCCAACCCCCTGCTCAGGCAGGAAACCCTACACCATTTCGGACAGATGGCTGTCCAGTCTCTTCTTAAAAATTTCCAGTGTTGGAGCATTTACTGCTTCTGGAGGCAGGTTGTTCCACTGGTTAATTGTCCTCACTGTCAGGAAGTTTCTCCTTAGTTCTAGGTTGCTTCTCTCCTTGATTAGTTTCCACCCGTTGCTTCTTGTCCTGCCTTCAGGTGCTTTGGAAAATAGCTTGATTCCCTCTTCTTTATGGCAGCCCCTGAGATATTGGAATACTGCTATCATGTCCCCCCTTGTCCTTCTCTTCGTTAAACTAGACATACCCAATTCTCGCAACCGTTCCTTATATGTTTTAGCCTCCAGTCCCCTAATCATCTTTGCTGCTCTTCTCTGTACTCTTTCTAGAATCTCAGCATCTTTTTTACATCGTGGTGACCAAAACTGGATTCAGGATTCCAAGTGTGGCCTTACCAAGGCATTGTAGAGTGGTATTAATACTTCACGTGATCTTGATTCTATCCCTCTGTAAATGCAGCCTAGCACTGGTCTCGTTCCCAGTACGAGACCGAAAGTTTGGTCCCGGTGACAGATGGGATCCTAGGATAATTGTGTTTCAGAAACAAGTTGTATGTTCTTCTACAGGGGGGGAAGGAAAGTCTGATCAATTTCAACCCCGCACATCAGGCTGGCTCCAGACAATACGGAAAGGGGTAGGAATTCCTTAACATAATTTTTCCTAATGGGTTCCGGTAAGTGGTAATAACCAGCCTCTCGTTCGTCACCGGGGGATTTCTGAAACAGCTTATAGTAGCTGCAGAGAAGCTTTTCCAGGTATCCCAAGGGGAGGAAAGGGTCAGCAGCTGGACCGCGAAAGCGAGGAAAATTGATCCAGCGGTCAGACGGTCCAAATTGAGCCGTCTGCTAAAGTGACGCCCGTGATTAAGCAAGTGTCCAACACGCAAAGAGAACGCTCAACAAACAGCTCAGCCCCGCTTCCTGGCAGCGAGCAGACCGCACGGTTTTGTGCAAGTCTAGGTTTGCCCAGGGGTCACCACCCCTCCTGCAGGAGCTGGGGTAGGCAACCCTGGCTCTTTTATGACTCCTGGACTTCAACTCCCAGAATTCCTGAACCAGCCATGCTGAGGGGAAAGGGAGAGGTTTCATGCTGGCTCAGGAATTCTGGGAGTTGAAGTCCAGGAGTCATAAAAGAGCCAGGTTTGCCTACCCCTGGACTAGGGGAGTAAAATCCGCAGGGACCCCTTCCCTCCCTCCTTTATTCCTATTAAGCTAGAGCAGGGATGGCGAACCTTTTAGAGACCGAGTGCCCAAACTGCAACCCAAAACCCACTTATGCATCGTCGAGTGCCGGGTGGGTGTGGCCCGTTGGGTGGGTGTGGCCCGTTGGGTGGGCGTGGCTGGGGTGGTAACGGCAGACTGGGTGGGACTAAAAAGTTCAATCAATCCATTCCAACTTTGCAAGATCTTTTTTTTTCCCACAAGAAGTTGAAATTGACTGATTGATTGAACCTACTTTTTTTGCACATGGCGGCGGAGGCCTAAAGTGAAAAGGTTTTATAAAACCCAGCTGAAGGCCTAGGACTGGGGCGACGGCGCGCATGCCCACAGAGAGGGCTCTGAGTGCCGCCTCTGGCACCCGTGCCACAGGTTCACCACCACTGAGCTAGAGGTCTCCAACCTTTCCAGGTTCGAGGACCGGAGGGAAGGAGAGCAGCTTCAAAATTGGGTGTGCACACACGCACACATGGCGGCTAGCAACCCATTCATGCATGTGCAAACGGGCTGCACAAATCACCCGGGCTAGCGGCGCATGCGCAAACAGGCTACAGACACCCACCCCGCAGGTGCATCCCCATTCACGCCCGTGCGCATGCGCAAATGGGACCGTGGCCGCTAGAACGAGTGGAAGGAATGCGCGTCCATGCGTGCGCACACTGGCCAGCCGATTCTGCGGCCCGCTGGCCAAGAGCCCACAGCCTGGTCCCGGGCCATGGCCTGTAGGTTGGGGACCCCTGCCATAAGCCACCTGGAGTCACCAAGAGTGAGCAGGGTGGTCCTATCCGTCTTCTTCACTAAAGCAATGGGATAAAATCTCCTAACACAGTGGTTCTCAACCTTTTTAATGCCGCGACCCCCAACCGGTCATAAGTCGAGGACTACTCAACCGGTCGTAAGTCGAGGACTACTCAACTGGTGCAGCACCGTTTGCAGAATGGGACTTTTGGCGGGCTCAGCAGGGCAGAGACAGCCTGGACAATTCCTATTGGCTTTTGAAAGCCAATAGAATTAGACTCTATTCAAGAGAGTCTATTCTGTTGGCTTTCAAAAGCCAACAGAATAAAAGGGAGTAGCACAGCTAAGGAAAAGGGGGAAAAAATGGCGGACTGCGTTGTTTGGCGACCCCCGTGAAATGGTCGTTTGACCCCAAATGGGGTCCCGACTCACAGGTTGAGAACCACTGTCCTAGCACTTTGTCCTTATTCATCCAGGCGGCGGGAGGTTCACGGCCCACCCGCCCGAAGATGGCGCCCAGGTGCAACGTTGATTTCCATCCATGGATCTAAGGAAAAACTTGCCTTATGAAGTCTTCTTCTTCCTCTCGTTTAGGTCTCAGCTGTTTGGGTTGGGCCATGTTGCTCCAGTTGGGAAGCGACTTCAAAAGTCTGGTAATGTCGTCGTCTTTGGCCCAAGAGGCGCTGATCACCATCTTCTCGTCCGATTGGACGATGCTCCTAAAGTGAAAAAAATAACCAGGGGACAGTTTAGAATCAGAAAGCTGGTTTGGCCAAGTATTGCAGGCAGTCCTCAACTTACGACCAGAACTGAGCCTGGTCACTAAGCAAGGCACTTGTTAAACGAGTCACACTGGCTCTGGTGAGTTTGGTTTTTTTTGCTGTTTTCTACAGCTACATTAATAGAAATGTGTAAGTACAAAGCTCCTTTAAAGACTGAAAAGCTAGGAAACTATACAATTCTGGGCTGTGCCCTCTCTTATCTGAACTATTCTCTAAAGCAATGTTTCTCAACCTTGACAATTTTAAGGCATGTGGACTTCAACTCCCAGAATTCCACAGCCAGCACTGCTGGCTGTGGAATTCTGGGAGTTGAAGTCCACATGCCTTAAAATTGTCAAGGTTGAGAAACACTGCAAAGCTACATTAACGGAAACGTGTAAGTCTGAAAATGAAAATCTCCCGCCGTCTTCTTTACAGCAGCCCAAGAAGCTAAGGAACTATGACCTCATTCCGTCAGAACCGAGGAAGCTCCTTGGATGAGGAGCGAGATGTCTTCAAGAGAAAAAAAAAAACCCAAGAAAAGCTAGTTGCCTCTTGAAGAAAAACATCTTTGGGAGAACCATCACCCGGATGAGGGAGAAACTCCGTAGCCATACCTGTAAGCCGCGTTGCAGGTGTCCTTGTACTGCTGGAGCTTGACGCAGACCATGTTCAGGAACTGGTCTGAGTAGGCGCTTAAGTCATGCATCAAATTCATGAGGTCCTGGACCGTTTTTTCCACAATGACTGTACTCTGGGGACGAAAAGGAAAAAACACACCGGGAGTGAAGAAAAGCCATCTTCAAGTCATTTCCCAGCAGACTTGAAACATGCAAACAAGTAGACTGGAGGCTAAAACATATAAAGAACGGTTGCTGTTCTTAACGGTTGAGGACCATGTCTCATTGTTATGACCAGCCCACATCTCATTACTACTCAATCCACAGTCGAGGGTTGCAAATGAAGCCCTAACTTAACATTAATCCCACTGAGTGGCAAGATCTTCAAGATCAGGGGTCTTCAAACTTGGCCCTTTTATGACTTGTGGACTTCAACTCCCAGAATTCCTCAGCCAAGTCCACAAGTCATAAAAGGGCCAATTTTGAAGACCCCTGTCTTAAATCTAACAAACACAATAGAGGCTGGCTGAGGAATTCTGGGAGCTGAAGTCCACAAGTCATCAAAAGGCCAAGTTTGAAGACCCCTGGCTTATACGGTCCATGCTGGCTGAGGAATTCTGGGAGTTGAAGTCCACAAGTCATAAAAGGGCCAATTTTGAAGATCCCTGTCTTAAATCTAAACAAACAAAATGGAGGCTGGCTGAGGAATTCTGGGAGTTGAAGTCCACAAGTCATCAAAGGGCCGAGTTGAAGACCCCTGTCCTAAACTGTATGCAGGTAGTCCTCGATTAACAGCCATTCATTTAGTGACTATTAGACGTTACGACGGCACTGAAAATAGTGACTTATTTTTTCAGACTTTACGACCGTTCCAGCACCCCCATGATCCTGCGATCAGAATACAGGCATATTATTCTCTCATCGTTTGACACGGGAGGCAGGGAAGGAAGAGACGCTCAGAGGAAAGAAGGGGGGGGGGTGTCCAGGTAGTCCCCGACTTATAAAAGTTCGTTTAGTGACCGTTCAAAGTTACAGCGGCACTGGAAAAACCGACTCATGACCGTCTTTCCCAACTCAGGACTGTTGCAGCATCCCTGGGGTCAGGTGATCAGAATTGACACCCTTAGCAACTGACTCATACTTACGACGGTCGCAGTGTCCCCGGCTCATGGGATCGCCTTTTACGACAAGCAGAAGAGACTGGACAGCCCTTTGTCTGAAGCGGTGTAGGGTTTCCTGCCTGAGCAGGGGGTTGGACTAGATGACCTCCAAGGTCCCTTCCAACTTTTATTATTATTATTATTATTATTATGGATCATCGCACAGTCAGCCAGATGTTCAGACTGGATTTGGCATTTTGTCTACCTATCAAGTCCTTACCCAGGACCTGGGATAGGCAGATGTGGATGTTTGATGGTTTTTTATTATTATTATTATTATTATTATTATTATTATTAATAGTAGTAGTAGTAGTAGTATGTCCTCAGGGGGTGGGGGGAGCCAGATTCACTTAACAACCGTGTGACTCACTTAACGACTGCAGGCATTCATTTAACGACAGTGGCAAGAAAGGTCGTAAAATGGGGCAAAACGCCCTGAACAACCCTCTGGCTTAGCAACGGATAATTGGGGAGGGGGGGGGTCAATTCTGGTTGTAAGTCAAGGACTTACCTGTACTTAAATATCTGGAAATTCTTTGGTCACTTGGTTAGTATGTTGTTGAATTTGAGTCCATTTGAGTGGAAATTCGGTCAGCTATGACCGGGGTGTGTGTGTGTGTCCTTCTCCATTTGCCTCCCCCCACCTCCAATCACAAAGACAAGGACATCAGATCCCCCCCCTCTGCGTTTAAAGTTTCAAAACCTCAATTCAAAGTGACCCTCCCACCCACACACACACAGAGATACACCTGTTGCCTTTCCCTAAGCCAAGTTCTGTCTGCCCATTGATTTTAAGATTAAAGTGCTGGCGAGAGGCCCCGGATCCATAATCCTGTTCCTGCAGATGGACCGGTGAGTGACAGGCATTGATTCTTCTCGCCCGCCTGCTAAAAGGCATCGGGGAGGCATCTCTGGGTTGGGTGATACCCTCCCCTCTCCCCGGCATTTTGAATGCGGATCACGACACTTGGAGGGCGAGTTTGACAGCTGTCCAAGGCACTTGGTGGGAAAACAGCCGAGTTGGGACGACGAAGAGTTTGGAAAAGACCAGGGGACTTGGCACAGCTAGTCCTGGAGTTACAAACGTTCGTTTAGTGGCCGTTCAAAGTTACGACAAGAGGGGGGTGAAAAAAGTGACTTAGGATCCTTTTTCATTGTTGTTGTTAATTGCGAAGTCGTGTCTGATCCATCGCGACCCCATGGACAATGTTCCTCCAGGTCTTCCTGTCCTCTACCATCTTCTGGAGTCCATTGAAGCTCACGCCTGCTGCTTCAGTGACTCCATCCAGCCACCTCCTTCTCTGTCGTCCCCTTCTTCTCTTGCCCTCCATCTTTCACAGCATTAGGCTCTTCTCCAGTGAGTCCTTCCTTCTCATTAGGTGGCCAAAGGATTTGAGTTTCAACTTCAGGATCTGGCCTTCTAAAGAGCAGTCGGGGTTGATCTCTTCTAGGACTGACCGGTTTGAACGCCTTGCAGTCCAAGGGACTCGCAGGAGTCTTCTCCAGCACCAGAGTTCAAAGGCCTCCATTCTTTGGCGCTCAGCCTTTCTTATGGTCCAACTTTCACAGCCATACATTGCAACTGGGAAAACCATGGCCTGGACTATACGCACTTTTGTTGGCAGGGTGATGTCTCTGCTTTTTAGAATGCTGCCTAGATTTGCCATAGCTTTCCTCCCCAGGAGCAAGCGTCTTTTAATTTCTCGGCTGCAGTCCCCATCTGAGGTGATCTTGGAGCCCAGAAAAATAAAATCTGTCACTACCTCCATTTCTTCTCCATCTATTTGCCAGGAATTGAGAGGGCCGGATGCCATGATCTTGGTTTTCTTAATGTTTTCATACTGATGGCCATTGCAGCATCCCCCCGGTCACGTGATCAAAATTCAGATGCTTGGCAACTGACTCGTACTTACGACGGTTTGGAGCATACCGGAGTCACGGGATCCCCTTTTGCGACCTTCCGACAAGCAAAGTCCACGGGGGAAGCCAGGTTCACTTAACAACCGTCTTACTAACTGAACAACGGCAGTGATTCGTTTAGCGACTGCGGCAAGGAGGGCCGTAAAACGGGACAAAACTCACTTAACCACTGTCTCACTTAACAACAGAAATTTGGGACTCAATTGTGGACGTTAAGTCGAGGACTCCCGGGTATCACATCGGTCTGCAGAGTTCTGGGATCTCGGGAATCTTAGCCTGGATGACTTTCCAAGGTCAGGAGGTGGGGAAGGACAGCTGTGCAGGATTCCAAAGCTGGTTAGATATTAGAATAGGGAGACTGTAGAATGGAATGGAATGGAATGGAATAGAATGGAATAGAAAATATGGAATATGGAATGGAATGGAATGGAATAGAATAGAATAGAAGAATGAATGGAATAGAATTAGAATAGAATAGAAATATAGAATAGAATAGAATAGAATAGTAGAATAGAATACAATAGAATAGAAAATATGGAATGGAATAGAAAATATGGAATGGAATGGAATGGAATAGAATAGAATAGAAGAATGAATGGAATAGAATTAGAATAGAATAGAAATATAGAATAGAATAGAATAGAATACAATAGAATAGAAAATATGGAATGGAATAGAAAATATGGAATGGAATAGAATGGAATGGAATGGAATAGAATAGAAGCTGGAAGGGACCTTGAAGATCTTCTAGTCCAGCCCCCTGCTCAAGCAGGAGAACCTATGTCATCTCAGACAAGTGACTGTCCGTGATGGAGCGCCCACGATTTCTGGTGGCAAGCTGTTCCACTGGTTAATTGTCCTCACTGTCAGGAAGTTTGTCCTTAATTCCAGGTTGCTTCTCTCTTTGATCAGTTTCCAACCATTATTTCTCATCCTTCGCTCTGGTGCTTTGGAGAATAGGTTGAGCCCCTCTTCCTTGTGGCAACCCCTCAGATACTGGAGTACTGCTATCACATCTCCCCTATTTCTTCTTTTCTCTAGACTAGCCAAACCCAAGTCCCGCAGCCGTTCTTCGTCTGTTTTAGTCTCCAGGCCTCGGATCCTCTTAGTTGCTCTTCTCTGCACTTTTTCCAAACTCTCAACATCTTTTTTGTGCTACGGGGACCAAAACTGGCTGCAACATTCCAGGGGTGGCCTCACTAGGGCTTTTGTAAAGCGGTACTAATAACTTCGCGTGATTCTATGCCTCTGTTTATACAACCCAGGATTGCATTAGCTTCTTTGGCTGCTGCTCCACACGGCTGGCTCACAGTCAAGTGATTGTTGATGTAGGTCGATGTGTCTATTAATGGAATAGGGAGACTTTTGTGGTTCAGACAGTCCTCGACTTACAGCAATTCGTTTAGCGACCGTTCAAAGTCACAACCGGATGGTCCATTGACAGGAACAAGTTCCAACCACAGAAAGGGCTGAAAGTCCATCAGATACCGACGCTGTGCAAGACAGTGATTTTACAGAAATGCAGGGGGATATTTCCCTAGTCTGCTGGGGGGGGGGGGTGAAGAAATTAATTATCCCTCCCCAATCACTTCCAGCAGACACTCAAGCACCATTAAGTTGAGTGCCTCAGTTGGTGGAAAGCTTGGTCTTCTCCCTCTGCCTTCGGATGGTGCAATTGGGGTCCTCCCGGCAGGGGTCTCCAGTGACCCACGCTGGGAATTATTTCCTAGGGAGGGGGTGCAGCAAATATATAAATCTCTGTCAGAGGAAGGAGCCCTTGCTTGACCCAGCAGGAAGGCGCGATACATTCAGATTTGTTCCATTCCACGCTGTGTCACTTGCCCGTGCAATGGAGAGGGCAAACTGCGCAGTAATCAATTAGGTTGACAAGATCCTTTACAGATCCCGGCCATCTAGGCCAGCGACTTCAGGGCAGGGGGGAGAGAGAAAACAGGTCACAAGGAAAGAAAGAAAGAAAGAAAGAAAGAAAGAAAGAAAGAAAGAAAGAAAGAAAGAGGGAAGGAAGGAAGGAAGAAAAAGAAAGAAAGAAAGAAAGAAAGAAAGAAAGAAAGAAAGAAAGAAAGAAAGAAGGAAGGAGAGAGGGAGGGAGGGAAGGAAGGAAGGAAGAAAAAGAAAGAAAGAAAGAAAGAAAGAAAGAAAGAAAGAAAGAAAGAAAAAAGGAAGGAAGGAAGGAGGGAGGGAGGAGGGAGGGAAGGAAGGAAGAAAGAAAGAAAAAAGAAAGAAAGGAAAAAGGAAGGAAGGAAGGAAGAAAGAAATAAAGAAGGAAGGAGGGAGGGAGGGAAGGAAGGAAGGAAGAAAAAGAAAGAAAAAAGGAAGGAAGGAGGGAGGGAGGGAGGGAGGGAGGGAAGGAAGAAAAAGAAAGAAAGAAAGAAAGGAAGGAAGGAAGGAAGGAAGGAAGGAAGGAAGGAAGGAAGGAAGGAAGGAAGGAAGAAGAATCAGGATTGGAAAACTGGAGCCCGTTCAGATGCGGAAGAGAACTTGAGCTGCCTCTTGTAGTCTGAATAGCTGAATAGCACTAGCAATAGCCATTAGACTTATATACTGCTTTATAGGGCTTTACAGCCCTCTCTAAGCGGTTTACAGAGTCAACCGGTTGCCCCCCCCAACAATCTGGGTCCTCATTTTAACCGCCCTTGGAAGGATGGAAGGCTGAGTCAACCTTGAGCCAGTCAAAATCGAACTGCTGGCAGTGGGCAGACTTTGCCTGCAATATTGCATTCTAACCACTGTACCACCACAGCCCTCCCTCCCTCCCTCCCTCCCTCCCTTCCTTCTGACTTAGCAATAGCACTTAGATTTATATACCGCTTCACAGTGCTTTAAAGCCCTCTCTAAGCGGTTTACAGAGTCAGCCTTTTGCCACCAACAATCTGAGCCCTCATTTTACCGGCCTCGGAAGGATGGAAGGCCGAGTCAACCTTGAGGCGGTAAGAATTGAACTGCTGGCAATGGGCAGAATTAGCCTGCAATACTGCATTCTAACCACTGCGCCACCATGGCTCAACATAGCTTTGACGTTCAGAAGGAGGACATCTTGGAGGTAGGACAAGCATGACTTTATGCCTTGACACGTTGGGACTGAATAACAGAATCACAGAATTGGAAGGGACCTTGGAGGTCTTCTAGTCTAACCCCCTGCTCAAGCAGGAGACCCTATCTTATTGCAGACAAAGTGTTGTCCAACCTCTTCTTAAAAACCTCCAGTGATGGAGCACCACAGTCTCTGGAGGCAAGGAGTTCCACTGGTTGATTGGTCTCACTGTCTGCCCTAATTTCTAGGTTGCTTCTCTCCTTGATAAGTTTCCATCTGTTACTCCTTGACCTGCCCTCAGGTGCTTTGGAGAAGAGGTTGACCCTCTCTTCCGAAACCTGAGGGGCTGTCACAGACAAGAGGAGTGTGCGTGTGTGTCAATCTATTCTCCACAGCACCTGACGGCAGAACAAGATGGAGCAGATAGAAACGTATCAAAGTGAGAAATCAACCGCTTGTCTCCTAGAATTGTGGGTATCACCAGAGGTTTTTAAGAAAAGATTGGACGGCCATTTCTCCCGAATGGTGTAGGGCAGGGCTAGGCAACCTTGGCTCTTTTATGACTCGTGGACTTCAACTCCCAGAATTCCTGAGCCAGCATAGCTCAGCTTGGAAATCTCTCCCTTTCCCCTCAGCACGGCTGGCTCAGGAATTCTGGGAGTTGAGGTCCATGAGTCATAAAAGAGCCAAGGTTGCCTACCCCTGGTCTAGGAGGCTCACCGCTTAAAACAGGAGGACTTAGGCCAGGGGTAGGCAACCTTGGCTCTTTTATGACTCGTGGACTTCAATTCCCAGAATTCCTGAGCCAGCATGGGGGAACTATGGCCCCTTTCATGACTGGTGGACTTCAACTCCCAGAATTCCTGAGCCAGCATAGCTCAGCTCGGAAACCTTTCCCTTTCCCCTCAGCACGGCTGGCTCAGGAATTCTGGGAGTTGAAGTCCACCAGTCATAAAAGAGCCAAGGTTGCCTAGCCCTGGCCTAGAAGGCTCACCACTTAGAACAGGAGGACTTAGGCCAGGGCTAGGCAACCTGGGCTCTTTTATGACTCATGGACTTCAACTCCCAGAATTCCTGAGCCAGCCTGGCTCAACATGGAAACCTCTCCCTGTCCCCTCAGCATGGCTGACTCAGAAATTCTGGGAGTTGAAGTCCACCAGTCATAAAAGAGCCAAGGTTGCCTAGCCCTGTTCTAGGGTCTCCTCTCTTGCATAGAGGGTTGGACTAGAAGACCTCCAAGGTCCCATCCAGCTCTTGGAGTCTATGACTACCTATACATTTAGTATGTCTAATGAACAGAAGGATGGTGTGTGTGTTTGTGTCTGTGTGACATGATAGTAGTGTTCCAATATTTGTGGAGCTGCCCCAAAGAAGAGGGGGTCAATTTATTTTTCCAAAGCCCCAGAAGGCAGGACAAGAAGCAATGGATGGAAACTGATCAAGGAGAGATCCAACCGAGAATTCAGAAGAAATTTCCGGACAGTGAGAACAATTAACCAGTGGAACTCCTTGCCTCCAAAAGTTGTGGGTGTTCCCACAAGAGATTGGAGAACCATTTGTCTGAAATGATATAGGGCAGCGGTTCTCAACCTGTGGGTCGGGACCCCATTTGGGGTCGAACGATCATTTCACGGGGGTCGCCAAACAACGCAGTCCACCATTTTTCCCCCCTTTTCCTTAGCTGTGCTACTCCCTTTTATTCTACTGGCTTTTGAAATAGAATAAAATTGAATAGAGTCTAATTCTATTGGCTTTCCAAAGCAAATAGGAATTGTCCAGGCTGTCTCTGCCCTGCTGAGCCCGCCAAAAGTCCCATTCTGCAAACGGTGCTGCACCAGTTGAGTAGTCCTCGACTTACGACCGGTTGAGTAGTCCTCGACCTACGACCGGTTGGGGGTCGCAGCATTAAAAAGGTTGAGAACCACTGGTCTAGGGTCTTCTGCAGGAACAGGGGGCTGGACTAGAAGACCTCCAAGGTCCCTTCTGCATTCTATCCCTGCTTGACAAAAACGAAGACAGTTTTTCTGAAACCCAAACCCCTTTTGGGAAGCAGACGTCCGGAGGGCCTCTTGGAATGACTGCAACTTTCTTGGTTATGTCGTGGAGAAGGCCAGAAGGTCTCACACGGGGCCACGCTGGCATCCTCCCAAAGGCCCATAAACAGCTGGCTCTCTGCCCTTCCTCCTTCCTGCCCACCACCAGAGCAGATGGCTGATCTTCTCCTACACCAGTGCTTCTCAACCTTTTTAATGCCGCGACCCCCAACCGGTCGTAAGTCGAGGACTACTCAACTGGTGCAGCCCCGTTTGCAGAATGGGACTTTTGGAGGGCTCAGCAGGGCAGAGACAGCCTGGACAATTCCTATTGGCTTTGGAAAGCCAATAGAATTAGACTCTATTCAAGAGAGTCTATTCTATTGGCTTTCAAAAGCCAATAGAATAAAAGGGAGTAGCACAGCTAAGAAAAAAGGGGGGGGGGGAAATGGCGGACTGCGTTGTTGGGCGACCCCCGTGAAATGGTCGTTCGACCCCAAATGGGGTCCCAGCCCACAGGTTGAGAATCACTGTCCTACACCATTTCCAGGCAGAACCGGATCACTCCGAGTAAAGCATTCAAATTCCGCCTTGCTCTTGTTCATCATCCCCCCCACCCCCCCCCCCCCGCCGGGCTAATGACAGTCAAGTCACTGTTTTGTGGGGAAAAAAAACCACACACATTTAGCTTTCGCAAAGGCAGCGCTGCAAAGCGGGAAATGGAAGGCACCCAGGGAACGCCAGGCTGGCACCCCGCAAAGGCGAGCACCGCCACCGACAAAGCCCTCATCCATTACCCCATCAGCAGCCTCTCCAGGCCCAGCGGGATTCAAATGGGGGGTCCTGCGGGGAAGAGAAATGAAGTTGGAATGGAGGTAATCCATCTCCGGAGGCGGGGGGGGGGGGGGCCTGTTTCGGAAGAGTTTCTTGGCAATAAAAGGGGGGGGGGGAACGACCCAGGCTTCATTAAAGAAGACACAGTGGGAGTTGGATGGGGATCAGAATCTTCCGTGCTCAGCTTGAAACACACAATCCATCAGAGCAGAGTTGGCAAGGACCCTGGAGGTCTTCTAGTCCAGCCCCGTGCTCAGGCAGGAGACCCTATACCAGTGTTTCTCAACCTTGACAATTTTAAGGCATGTGGACTTCAACTCCCAGAATTCCACAGCCAGCAATGCTGGCTGTGGAATTCTGGGAGTTGAAGTCCACATGCCTTAAAATTGTCAAGGTTGAGAAACACTGGCCTATACCATTTCAGACAAGTGACTGTCCAGTCTCTTCTTCAAAACCTCCAGTGTTGCAAAGAAGAGGGAGTCAAGCCGTTCTCCAAAGCCCCTGAAGGCAGGACAAGAAGCAACCGATGGAAACTCATCAAGGAGAGAAGCAACCTGGAACTAAGGAGAAACTTCCTGACAGTTAGAACAATTAACCGGTGGAACCACCTGCCTCCAGAAGCTATGAATGCTCCAATATTGGAGGTTTTTAAGAAGAGACTGGACAGCCATTCGTCTGAAATGGTATAGGATTTCCTGCCTGAGCAGGGGGTTGGACTAGATGACCTCCAAGGTCCCTTCCAAGTCTGTTATTCTGTTAAATTAACATCACACTCTCTTCTAGCACTGATGCAAGAAAACCACAAGCCCAGAGAGCACCAAGGATCCCACAGTTGTCCTCCTCCTCCTCTTTCTCCTCCTCCTCCTCCTCCTCCCTTCTAATACTGATGACGTTACCCAGTTGGGTCATGAAACGTCGGCAAGAAAACTAGAAACTCAGAGAGCATCAAGGACTCCACACTCCTTCTCTTCCTCTTCCTCCTCCTCCTCCCCCAAACCCCACTACTTTCTAGCACTGATGATGTTACCTAGTTGGGTCATGAAACGTCGGCAAGAAAACAACCAAACTCGAGAGAGCACCCAGGACCCCACCCCCCCAAAAAAGGGGGGGGGAAATCTTATTCAAGACTTCTTGTATAAAAAAAAGTCCAAGCTTTAAATATTTGAAGACTCCAATCGATCTATTTCAAGCCACCTCAGTGGCTGCATCTCAGTCCATCTGGCTGACCTTTTCTGGACTTCTGTCTCCATCCATTATTAAGGTCAGATTGTGTTGGCCGGATCTTATTTCACACTCACCCCCTTTTCCCAAATGTCACACCCCCCCCCTGTTTAGACAGCTGCCAGTGGGGTAAGATAGCTAAACAATAACTAGTCAAGGGTCCTTCCCCCCCCCTTTTTCTTTCTAAAACAGACCAGTTGTTCTACCACAGCTAAAAATACTTTGTGGCCTTTTCAACATTATCGCAAAGGACAATGTTTGGAGTAGACACTGTGCTATTTGGAAATCTTTAGGTTTCATTTCTTAGAAGCCACAGAGATAAGTCCTTGTAGATGTGGGATGATGGAACTGAGCCACGCTGGAAATGCTGACGAGAAATTTCTCCAAAACTAAGAGGACGTTTCTTTCCTTGGCAGTCAAGGCCATGGTTTTCCCAGTTGCAATGTATGGCTGTGAAAGTTGGGGCATAAGAAAGGCTGAGCACCAAAGAATTCAGGCCTTTGAACTCTGGTGCTGGAGAAGACTCCTGCGAGTCCCTTGGACTGCAAGGCGTTCAAACCGGTCAGTCCTGGAGGAGATCAACCCCGACTGCTCTTTAGAAGGCCAGATCCTGAAGTTAAAACTCAAGTACTTTGGCCACCTAATGAGAAGGAAGGACTCACTGGAGAAGAGCCCAATGCTGGGAAAGATGGAGGGCAAGAGAAGAAGGGGACGACAGAGAAGGAGGTGGCTGGAGGGAGTCCCTGAAGCAGGAGGCATGAGCTTCAATGGACTCCAGAAGATGGTAGAGGACAGGAAGGCCTGGAGGAACGTTGTCCATGGGATCGCGATGGGTCGGACACAACTTCGCAATTAACATCTATCTATCTATCTATCTATCTATCTATCTATCTATCTATCTATCTATCTATCTATCTATCTATCTATCTATCTATCTATCTATCCATCCATCCATCCATCCATCCATCCATCCATCCATCCATCCATCCATCCATCCATCCATCCATCCATCCATCTATCTATCTATCTATCTATCTATCTATCTATCTATCTATCTATCTATCTATCTATCTATCTATCTATCTATCTATCTATCTGTCTATCTGTTGAGGCCTTTGAACAATGGTGCTGGAGAAGATTCCTGTGAGTCCCTTGCACTGCAAGGCGATCAAACCGGTCGGTCCTAGAGGAGATCAACCCTGACTGCTCTTTAGAAGGCCAGATCCTGAAGTTGAAACTCAAGTCCTTTGGCCACCTAATGAGAAGGAAGGACTCACTGGAGAAGAGCCTGATGCTGGGAAAGATGGAGGGCAAGAGAAGAAGGGGACGACAGAGAATGAGGTGGCTGGATGGAGTCCCTGAAGCAGGAGGCGTGAGCTTCAATGGACCCCAGAAGATGGTAGAGGACAGGAAGGCCTGGAGGAACGTTGTCCATGGGGTCGCGATGGGTCGGACACGACTTCGCAACTAACAACAAAACTTAACATTTTTAAATTGGCATGTTAGAGACTGTTTACAGAAAGAGGCACTTCGCCTGCTTATTGAATTACGCACTTTTTTAGATTTGCAGAAATCTACTGAACAACCTTAATGCCCTTGATATATCATTATATATCTACTTATACTTAATGTGCATTAATATAATGTATATGCCTAATATACTTAATATATATGAATGTAATATATAGTTAATATGCTTAATACATACCAATATAATATGTAAACTTAATGTACTTAATGCATATCAATACAATATATATACATAATACACACTTTAATATATATATCAAAACAATTGCTCCTAGAAGCACGAAGCCGAAAACACCAGCCTGAAGATGACAAATGGGACTTCGTCGAAACGTCGCCAAGACACTTCCAATTTTACGCGGGAGAAAACCCGAATAACCAAAGACCTACATCAAAACAATACATATATATATATACTTAATATGCTTAATATCTCAAAGAGCTGAGTTTGCACGACACGCTAAGCCATCAAAAGCAGCTAGACCCACAACCCAAAGCTAAAACTGACAATTCTTAGTAAGCTGGGTTCTCCACCATTGTGCCTTCACATAACACGGCCATATTTAAATATTATGCAAGTTAATGCATTTTATCTTCTTTTCCCATTATGAATGTCTGCTGGGAGGGGGAAACCAAGCGGTAAACCCAGTTGCATAACGGCATATTTTAGCTGGATTGCAGCCTAAGCTAATTAATCAACGGCAGCAGCTATGGATAATTAATCTGCTCCTGAAATCCATTTAGCCTTCATGTGTGACTGCATGAGCGAAAAGCTCAGAGACTGGGTCATTTGTAAAATGCTGCCTTTAAACAAGGTTGTTTCCCATCAACGTAAACAAGAGGCAGTGAATCTAAGGGTTGTTTTCTAACACTGGGTGCCCTTTTTAAAGCTTCTGACTGTTCCTTAGTTGGGGTTAGGGCAAGAAAAACAACTTTTTATTTCCACCTTTTATTTTGAGAAGTGTCCACAGGAGCCAGCTGTCACATTTCACATGTTCTTGGGGTTTTTTTGTTTGTTTTTTTTAATTTAGGTTTAATTAAATGTGTTAATTGTTGTAACTGTCAGGAAGTTTCTCCTTAGTTCTAGGTTGCTTCTCTCCTTGATTAGTTTCCATCCGTTGCTTCTTGTCCTGCCTTCAGGGGCTTTGGAGAGTAGCTTGACTCCCTCTTCTTTGGGGCAGCCCCTGAGATACTGGAAGTCTGCTATCATGTCCCCCCTCGTCCTTCTCTTCATTAAACTAGACATACCCAATTCCAGCAACTGATCCTTATATGTTTTAGCCTCCAGTCCTCCAATCATCTTTATTGCTCTTCTCTGCATCTTTTTTACATCGTGGTGACCAAAACTGGATGCAGTATTCCAGGTGTGGCCTTACCAAGGCCTTGTAAAGTGGTATTAACACTTCACGTGATCTTGATTCTATCCCTCTGTTAAGGCAGCCTAGCACTGTGTTGGCTTTTTTGGCAGCTGCAGCCCACGGCTGGCTCATGTTTAAGTGATTGTCCACTAGGACTCTGAGATCCCTCTCACAGTTACTACTATGGAGCAAGGTCCCCCCTATACTGTACCTGTGCATTTGGTTTTTCTTGCCTAAATGTAGAACCTTACTTTTTTCACCACGGAATTGTTACATTTTTTTAATTGTTAAGGTTGTTAAGTCCCTTTTTTCAGCGCTGCTATAACTTCAAACTGTCACCAAATGAATGCTTGCAAGTTGTGGACTGGCTGTGTAAGGCTCTTGGGTGAGGACAAAGGAATCCAAGTAGCCACACAAACCAGGATGAAGGAATACAAAATGAAGATTCACGAGCACGATGTTTCCTTGAATGGAACCAAACTTCTGCATGCCGTTAGGCTAATTAAACTAATCCATCAGGCAAGGTGTATCTGAGGCCAGGCTAGAAAAACTGGGTGTGAAGCAGATGTCAAGTATTTTGATGAAGTATCGGGTGTGTAACTCTGCAGCCATTGTTAACTTCGAAAAAAAAAGGTTGTTAAGTAGCTTTTGGGTGGCCTGTTGTAACGTTGGACGGTCCTTAAGCTACCGGCCGCAAATGTTGTGAGTCCGTGCCAGCCCCTGGACCCAGCAGCTGAGTCCGGGGAATCAGAGGAGGAGGAGGAGGGGCCTGGAGAGGCATCAGAGTCGGAGGAAGGCTCTGATGAGCTCCAGGACTTACAATCTGATGAAGAGCCTGGCCCCTGTACTCGTGCTCTGGCTGAGACCCAGCTATGTGGGGAAGCTGAGTCAGACTCTGAGGACTCACAGCTGGAAGACTTCATAGACGCTCGCAAAAGCCAACAGGCAACAAGAGCAGGACAGAGGGAGGCAATGGGGCGACTCCAAGGGAGGAGGAGAAGGCATTGAGAAGCCACACCTGGGGGCTGCATAATAAAAAGGGAAGGTGTGGGCAGTGCTGGTTGCGGAAGGCAACCGTTGGCAAAGGGCTCAAGTTTCATGGGATCCTGTTTTATTTGCCTTGCCTGTGAACAATTCTTCGTTTGCATCGTGTTTCGTTTGCCTTGGACAATTCTCCGTTTGCATTGTGTTCTGTTTGCCTTGGACAATTCTCCGTTTGCATTGTGTTTTGTTTGCCTTTGCTTTTGGGACATTTTGCAGGTCTGTACCTCATTAATAAAAGGGGTTTTTGTTTTCCCTGCATTTCCAGCCTACTGGTTAAAAGCGGAGTTCGTCCTTGTGAGTTAACAAGGACTCACGTAAGCTGGGACAGAACAGTAAGTCAAGGATTATCTGTGAAGACGGGAAGGGGTTTTTTTTTACCCCCAAACTTACCTGCAATAGAGGCCTCTGCACACCCAGCATTTTCATGGTGTCGGCATTCGCCAGGATCTTCAGAGGATCGGTAATCTTGGTGACGCCCTCGATTTCCTTGTTAATTTCGCCCAAAACTTGATTAAGAAAAATGTTCTTAATGTACATGGTGAGGAACTCTCGGAGGGGGCACTGTTTCGTGGGGCCAAGGCCCAAAGCCTGTTCGACCTCTTGAATAAACCTGAAATACGAACAAAAACAGAGGGAGATACATCATTACAACAGCAGGCAATTCCACCAGGACACCATTGAAGCCTGTGAGTTTCGCCATTTCAACACAACGCAGCGAGTCCTTGAGTTACAACAGTTCACTTAGTGACAAAGTTACAACAGCCATGAGAAAAGTGACTTCGGACTGTTTTTGCACACTTATAACCATTGTAGCACACACACACACACGGTTCTGTGATCAAAATTCGGATACTTGGCAACTGACTCGTACTTACGACGGTCGCAGTGTTTTTTTTCTTCTTTCTTTAATGTATTTATCTCACCTGTAAAATACATTAAACAAAGGAACAAAGAGACTGTGGATTTGAAAACAAAACACTGATCCCACATCTATTTAGCTCGTTTTATTTTTCTAAGAAAGCACGTTTATGACTACAATTAAAAGATGACAGCTTCACTTATGTCTGTGTGAGGATGTACACAGTCAAAGATTGGTACGGAAACATTTTTATTTCCCGAAAGAAAGAAAAAACAGCCTCTTTAACCCATCAGCCGCAGCTCCGATTCATGGTTTGTTTGTAGAACACGCAGTTTCTTCATGGTGATAAAAGTAAAAATCCGCACAGCTGGTCCTTGACATAGGAACGTGATGGAGCCTGCCCATCAGTAAAACACAAAAACTATAAAAAAACCACAGTTCTTAAGCCAGGGGTCTTCAAACTTGGCCCTTTTATGACTTGTGGACTTCAACTCCCAGAATTCCTCAGCCAGCGGGCACGCTGGCTGAGGAATTCTGAGAGTTGAAGTCCACAAGTCATAAAAGGGCCAAGTTTGAAGACCTCTGGCTTAAGCGAATCACTGACATAACCTGGTTGTTAAATGAATCTGGCTTCCCCCACTGACTTTACTTGTCAGACGGTCACAAAAAGTGGGACACCGCAAAGGTCATCAATACAAGCCAGTTGCCAAGTATCCGAATGTTGATCGCATGGTCAAGGGGATGCTGCAAAGGCCATAACTATGAAACACGGTCCTAAGTCAACTTTTGTCAGTGGCGTTGTAACTTTGAACGGTCACTAAACAAACTATTGTTAAGTTGAGGACTACTCATACTTTGAACGTGGTTCATCTCCAGCAGAAGGCCATCTGAATTTGTGTGATCTCATGTACAATTAAAGCACGCCTTGAGAAGGCCTAGAGCAGGGGTAGGCAACCTCGGCTCTTTTATGACTGGTGGACCTCAACTCCCAGAATTCCTGAGCCAGCCACACTGAGGGGAAAGGGAGAGGTTTCCAAGCTGAGCCAGGCTGGCTCAGGAATTCTGGGAGTTGAAGTCCACCAGTCATAAAAGAGCCAAGGTTGCCTACCCCTGGTCTAGGAGGCTCACCGCTTAAAACAGGAGGACTTAGGCCAGGGGTAGGCAACCTTGGCTCTTTTATGACTGGTGGACTTCAACTCCCAGAATTCCTGAGCCAGCATGAGGGAACTATGGCCCCCTCATGACTTGTGGACTTCAATTCCCAGAATTCCTGAGCCAGCATGGGGGAACTATGGCCCCCTCATGGCTTGTGGACTTCAACTCCCAGAATCCCTGAGCCAGCATGGCTCAGCTTGGAAACTCTCCCTTTCCCCTCAGCATGGCTGGCTCAGGAATTCTGGGAGTTGAAGTCCACCAGTCCTAAAAGAGCCAAGATTGCCTACCCCTGGCCTAGATGGAGGAGCTGAAGGACCAAGCGATCTTATGAAAACAGCCGCATTTTGACAGCTCAAGAAAACCTTAACAGCGTTTCCAGGAGCCCTTTGACAAGAATGCAGTCAAATTAATTTGGCAATTGTAGGATTACGTGTCAAGGCAACAACTGTTGGGGGAATTCATTTATCTTTTTAGTCCAATCTCAAACAGCAGTTTCCCCCTCCCCCTTTGACAATCTCATTATTAACAACAATAAAACATCATCGCACATAAAAATGAAACGGAGTCTGGGGAACGATGCGAAGCCATATTCCAGGTCAAGCGGATGGTAAATAAACGTGGCTGCTTTAGATCACAAACGTTTCTTCCGAGAGGCAACCCGCTGCTGTATGCAGGGAGTCCTCGACTTGCAACGATTCCTTTAGTGACCGTTCGAAGTTGCAACAGTGCTGAAAAAAGGGACTGATGGCTGTTTTTCACACTGTAAGGGTCTCGTTTTGACACCATCAGCATGGTGAGGTCTTTCTCAGCTTGGTGGTTTTGATGTGTGCACTGATGGTGTTATTAAGTTGGGTTATGAAACGTCTGCAAGAAAACCACCAAGCTCAGAGAGCACCCAGGACACCATAGTTGTCTGTCCTCCTCCTCCTTTCCGCAAACCCCACTCCCTTCTAACCCCGATGATGTTCCCTAGTTGGGTCATGAAATGTCTGCAAGAAAACCCCCCAGCTCAGGGACCCCACAGTCCTTCCTCCTCCTCCTCCTCTCCCCAAACCCCTCTCCTTTCTAGCCCTGATGATGTTCCCTAGTTGGGTCATGAAACATTTGCAAGAAAACCACCAAACTCAGAGAGCACCAAGGACCCCACCGTCTTTTTCCTCCTCCTCCTCCTCTTCCCCCCTCCTCTTCCCCTCCTCTCCACAATCCCCCTTCCCTTCTAGCCCTGATGATGTTCCCTAGTTGGGTCATGAAACGTCTGCAAGAAAACCACCAAGCTCAGAAAACACCAAGGACCTCTTATTTGAACCAGCTACAAATATTCTCTTTTATTGGGAGTGGCTTTCCCTGTATACTTCCATGTAAACAGAAAGCAAACCTCTCTCCCTTCCAGCACTGATGATGTTACCTACTTGGGTTGTGAAACGTCTGCAAGAACACCAACCAGTTCAGAGGGCACCAAGGACCTGAGCTCATTTCAATCCCGAGCTAGAAATACTGTGTCCTAGGGGACTGGAGGCTAAAACATATAAGGAACGGTTGCTAGAATTGGGTATGTCTAGTTTAATGAAGAGAAGGACGAGGGGGGACATCATAGCAGTATTCCATTATCTCAGGGGCTGCCATAAAGAAGAGGGAATTAAGCTATTTTCCAAAGCACCTGAAGGCAGGACAAGAAGCAATAGATGGAAACTGATCAAGGAAAGAAGCAACCTGGAACTAAGGAGAAACTTCCTGACAGTGAGAACAATTAACCAGTGGAACAACCTGCCTCCAGAAGCAGTAAATGCTCCAACACTGGAAGTTTTTAAGAAGAGACTGGACAGCCATTTGTCCGAAATGGTGTAGGGTTTCCTGCCTGAGCAGGGGGTTGGACTAGATGACCTCCAAGGTCCCTTCCAACTTTACTACTATTATTATTATTATCTCTTCTAGCATTACAGCATGACAAAAACAGGTTTCCCACTTGTTGCCTTCAAAAGAACAGTTCTTTCAGGAACATCTATATGATATCCCTGTATATCAGGGGTTCTCAACCTTGGCAACTTTAAGACTTGTGGACTTCAACTCCCAGAATTCCTCAGCCAGCTTTGCTGGCTGAGGAATTCTTGGAATTGAAGTCCACAAGTCTTAAAAGTTGCCAAGGTTGAGAACCCCTGCTGTATATATTCCAAATTGGCATTTTAACGGAGGGACTCAAAGTCTGTTGACCCTATTGGGACGATAATTCCAATTCCGAGACTCCTTCACTTCTTATTCACTAATAATAATAATTAATGTACTACTATATCTTCCGCTGCTGCCTTCAAAAGAACAGGAGCCTCTGAAATGGTAAATATCCCCCCCCCCTTGTCCATCCAATGTCAGATAGGATAGGATCAACTCAATTAACACCCTTCCCTGCTGCTCCCCCAGCCCACTCAGCCCCCCCATCCTCCTCTAATCAGTTAACAAACACTCTTGTGAGGGCCTGTGTGTCTGTCAATCCAATTATTTCCTATCTGGGATGTGAAGACACTCCATTAAATACAGCAGACAGATGGCCCTTTCACCGATCATTCAGCTGAGCTGATTAGCTACTTAGGGGGTGCAAAAATGGATGCAACTGGGTGTTAAGCATTGGAAAGCTCCCGAGGACAAAACGTCACACCTGTGCGGTCACTGTGTCCAGCACAACAACAGGGTGAAGCTTGGGACCTCATGCCTGCTGAGCTCTCTACTCCAGCCAATGCTACACAACTCAGACTGAAGGATGAAGATCACTGGGTTTGTTTGGATAACTGACCACTTATTAACCTAAATTTTACCCATTTATGTCCCACCTTTATGGTTTTTACAAATAACTCCAGGCGGTGAACAGATACAATACACTTTCCTCCTCTTATTTTCCCTACGACAACAAGCCTGCGAGGTCACTTGGCTTGAGAAAGAGAGAGTGACACGTCCAAGGTCTTCTCAACCGGTCAGCTTTCAGACCTAAAGTAGGACTAGAACTCACTGTCTCCTGGTGATTGGCCCAAAGTCACCCAGCTGGCTTTCACGCCTAAGGCGGAACTAGAATTCACCGTCTCCTGGTGACTGGCTCAAAGTCATCCACCTGGCTTTCACGCCTAAGGCGGAACTAGAACTCACCGTCTCCTGGTGACTGGCTCAAAGTCATCCACCTGGCTTTCATGCCTAAGGCGGAACTAGAATTCACCGTCTCCTGGTGACTGGCTCAAAGTCATCCACCTGGCTTTCATGCCTAAGGCGGAACTAGAACTCACCGTCTCCTGGTGACTGGCCCAAAGTCACCCAGCTGGCTTTCACGCCTAAGGCGGAACTAGAACTCACCGTCTCCTGGTGACTGGCCCAAAGTCACCCACCTGACTTTCACGCCTAAGGCAGAACTAGAACTCACCGTCTCCTGGTGACTGGCCCAAAGTCACCTGGCTGGCCTTCATATCTAAGGCGGGACTAGAACTCACCATCTCCTGATGATTGGCCCAAAGTCACCCAGTTGGCTTTCATGCCTAAGGCGGAACTAGAACTCGTCGTCTCCTGGTGACTGGCCCAAAGTCACCCAGCAGGCTTTCACGCCTAAGGCGAAACTAGAACTCGCCGTCTCCTGGTGACTGGCCCAAAGTCACTAACTGGCTTTCACGCCTAAGGCAGGAGTAGAACTCACCGTCTCCTGGTTTCTAGCCTGGGGCCTTAACTACTACTAGACCAGTCTGGATCTCAGCGAAGAGAGGACAGTCTGAACACTCCAAAACGGATATTCAGACCAAAGACAGCCTAATCCAAGGAGTGACTCAGAAAGACGGGACAAAACAACATTTGAAACGCCAGCAGCAGCCGCTAAGCTCACTCTTCCAGGCCTGTGTCTATCCAGAACTCTGACCACAAAGAAATCGGCGCACCCTTTACAGACACAGGGATCAGATCCCCAGGAAAGCAACACAAAAAGTCACAACCGACACAGATTCCGCATTCTTAAGAAACCACTTTACGTTCCAAGCGAGGCTGCGTTTAAGCCAAGTCCCGTTTTGAACCTCCATCAAGCTCATTATGAAGCTGGCGGGGAAAGGCAGCTCCGAAGGGGCGAACAACATTGTGTTTTTTCAAGAGGGGGGTGTGAAACCTCCCCCCACTAAGGCAAACATCTGAGCAGGCGAAGTTAGACACGAAGCTCATCAGGCAGAAAGAAAGATGACCGGAGTACAGGCCCGCCTCAACAAAATTCAGATTGTTAAGTAGGACCTTCGTTAAGGGAGCGTTGCCCCAGTATACGACTTTCCTTGACACCTTTGTTCAGCGAATCCCTGCAGTTGTTAAATTAGTGAAATTAGTTTTTGCTTGCCGGCAGTTCGCAAAAGGGGGCACCGTGACCCCGGGACACTGCGACTGTCCTAAACGTGAGTCAGTTGTCAAGCATCTGCACGTAAATCCCGGGACGCTGCAACGGGTGGTCAGTGTGAAAACAATGGGAGACTTGAGCTTTTTCGTAACCGCCAATCACACGTCCTCTCCACCCCCCACACCCCCCACCCCAAAAAGAGAAATTCTTAATAATGTGCTTGAAGCATCCTAACTTTTTACTACGGGCGCCTTTGAAGCCCAGAGCTGTTGTGTTAATTACAGGCTGAAAAGCAAGAACGTCTACAAGAGAGCAGCCGGTGCTTCTAGCGGTCCAGATGGAAAGCACAAAGGGGGCCATATTGCTTGGGCCTGACTCTGTAGGAAAAGGAGGGGCTGGGGTGAGGTGGGGGGGGGCTGGAAAGGGAAGGCACACCAAGCAAATGAAATTTCTCTTTTTCCTAGAGGCTACGTTCACTTCTAAAAAGAAATGCAAAGTTGTTGGTTTTTTTAAACCAACAAACTTTTTTTTTTTTTTTAAAGCAAACATATGAAGACCAGTTGTGTAGGTCTAGTTTAATGAAGAGAAGGACGAGAGGGGACATGAGAGCAGTCTTCCAATCTCTCAGGGGCTTCCCCAAAGAAGAGGCAGTGAAGCTATTCTCCAAAGGGTCTGAAGGCAGGACAACAAGCAACGGATGGAAACTAGTCAAGGAGAGAAGCAACCTAGAACTAAGGAGAAACTTCCTGACAGTGAGAACAATTAACCAGTGGAACGACCTGCCTCCAGAAGCGGTGAATGCTCCAACACTGGAGGTTTTTAAGAAGAGACCGGACAGCCATTTGTCCGAAATGGTATGGGGTTTCCTGCCTGAGCAGGGGGGTTGGACTAGATGACCTCCAAGGCCCCTTCCAACAACAACATCATTAACATCATCATCATCATTATTATTATTATTATTATTATTATTATTATTATCTGTCTCGCATGGCCACGGGAATTCTGGGCTCGGTGGCGGTCATAAACTGAGGACCACCTGCATGCTAAAAAGGCACTTTACCTTCCTGAATTACCTTGACTGCGTTGGCTTAATCAGCGCTGAAAAAAGGGACTTACGACCGTTTTTCACACTTACGATGGTTGCAGCATCTCCCAGGGTCACGTGATCAAGATTCAGACGCTTGGCAACTGACTCCTATTTACGACGGTCGCAGTGTCCTGGGGGGGGGATCACGTGATCCCCTTTTGTGACCTCCTGACAAGCAAAGCCAATGGGGGGGGGGGGAAGCCAGATTCACTTAACAACCGTGGAACCGACTTAACAACTGCAGTGATTTGGTTAACGACGGCAGGCAGAAAGGTCGTAAAACGGGGCAAAACCCGCCGAGCAAATGTCTCGGAGACATTTTGGGCTCCGTTATGGTTATGAACTGAGGACTAACTATATCTGTGCACACACACACATACACACTCACACCCACATGGGGGAACACAAAAACAATAACTTGAATGCTAACGTAAACTCTTGGGAAATACGAAAACAGTAAATTTGGGAATGCAAATTTAAACTCTCGGGATAATTTTCCACGGACGAAGCCCCGCTGAGGCGTGAACTCCATTCTTAGGGACGGGCAAATAGGATTGAGTGTCCTAAGTCTAATTATTTCCCGCTTTGCTAAAAGGGGCAAAACAGGCTTATTAAGGGGTAAGTTTGTCTGTAAATTTCTCGTTTGAAAGTGGCAACGGGGAAACTTAAACCCCTCGGACCAGATCTGAGAAGCTCTGCTCTTGCCGTGAAATCCTAATTAATGCCGTAACAAGCTACTCACCGGTCTCAAAAGCAGCCTAGATGGGGATAAAGGAGGAGGAGAAAACGGTTAGCATTTGATTTAAATGAAAGAGAAAGGGCTTCGACAGGACACAAATCGTGTTAGGGGCTAATAAAGGGATCCGATGAAGTAAGTGAAGTGTAAGTGGTAATTCGTTAGGCTTGGGGCGGTGGGATCATGAGAAAAAACACATTGTGGGGCTAACATATTAAACAGCCATCGTAAGCCCACCGGGAAAAATCAGCAGGGTTCAGCAAGGAAAGGACAGCACTGTTAGACAACAATTTAAAAAACCCAATTGAGAGCAGAATTAACAACAACAGAGTTGGAAGGGACCTTGGAGGTCTTCTAGTCCAATTCCCAGCTCAAGCAGGAGACCCTAGACCAGGGGTCTTAAAATGTGGCCCTTTTATGACTTGTGGACGTCAACTCCCAGAATTCCTCAGCCAGCCTCCATTTTGTTTGTTAGATTTAAGACAGGGGTCTTCAAACTCGGCCCGTTTATGACTGGTGGACGTCAACTCCCAGGATTCCTCAGCTAGCCTCCATTTTGTGTGTTAAATTGAAGACAGGGGTCTTCAAACGTGGCCCTTTTATGACTGGTGGACTTCAGCTCCCAGAATTGCTCAGCCAGCCTCCATTTTGTTTGTTAGATTTAAGACAGGGGTCTTCAAACTTGGCCTGTTTATGAGTGGTGGACTTCAGCTCCCAGAATTCCTCAGCCAGCCTCCATTTTGTTTGTTAGATTTAAGGCAGGGGTCTTCAAACATGGCCCTTTTATGACTGGTGGACTTCAACTCCCAGAATTGCTCAGCCAGCCTCCATTTTGTGTGTTAGATTGAAGACAGGGGTCTTCAAATGTGGCTCTTTTATGACTGGTGGACTTCAACTCCCAGAATTCCTCACGTGCCTGGCTGAGGAATTCTGAGAGTTGGAGTCCACCAGTCATAAAAGAGCCACGTTTGAAGAACCCTGCCCTAGATCATTCCAGACAAGGGGCTGTCCGGTCTCTTCTTAAAAACCTCTAGGGATGGTGCACCCCCAGTTTCTGGAGGCAAGTCGTTCCGCTGGTTAACTGTTCTGGCTGTTGGGAAATTTCTCCTTATTTCTCCAAATTGAAGACAGAACATAGAATAGAGTGGGAAGGGACGGTTCTCTTCACGTGACCCCAAAGAAGGGGTCCCCCCCCACACACACTGCAACTCGTAGGCCACCCCAGAGGCATCCGGCTGGCCACGATGAGCCAGTTGGTCTGATCCGACACGGCTCTCTTCCCCCCCACGCCTGGCGGGCGCCGGGGAGTGGCATACGCTGTGCTGTTGAACCGGTTCCCGAGGCTTCTGGGTGCCATATGGAGGGGCTTCGTGATGCCAGCCTCTTTATGCCTCTTGTCTTGGTGAGGGTGCCAGGAAGAAGACGAAAAAGGAGACCACAGAAGAGCATCCAAGCTCTGGCTGATCTGTAGTCAAGGGCCTTCTCCCCACTCCTTGGGGGACCCAGCCGTGGTGGCCTCCGGTAAATAAACAAAGAGCTCCTTTGGAAATACCATCCCCGACCGGTTTTAAATCAAGCCGGGGGCCTCAGTTCTCTTACACAACGAAGTTGTCACCATTAAGTGACTTCAGATGGTTTTTATTCAGCGACGTTTTTCCCGTGGTTGACTCTCTGGGGGCAGGAATGACCCTCCCCTCCCCACACACACAATCTGAGAATGAAATAAGGGGGGGAGGCCAAGGTTCTGGTGCTCATGGTTGAAACGTCTTAATTTTAGATTGTCGGCAAGGGTGGGGAACTATGGGCCCTTTATGACTTGTGGACTTTCATTCCCAGGATTCCTGAGCCAGGAAGGAAGGAAGGAAGGAAGGAAGGAAGGAAGGCAGGCAGGCAGGCAGGCAGAAGGGGGGAGGGGGGAGGGAAGGAAGGGAGGAAGGAAGGAAGAAAAAGATGGATGGATGATGGAAGGAAGGAAGGAAGGAAAGGAAGAAAAAAGGAAGGAAAGAAGGAAGCAAGGAAAAGATGGGTGGATGATGGATGGATGGAAGGAAGGAAGGAGGGAGGGAGGGAGGGGGAGGGGAAGGAAGGAAGGAAGGAAGGAAGGAAGGAAGGAAGGAAGGAAGGAAGGAAGGAAGAAAAAGATGGATGGATGGATGATGGAAGGAAGAAAAGAAAGAAGGAAAGAAGGAAGCAAGGAAAAGATGGATGGATGATGGATGGATAGATGGATGGAAGGAAGGAAGGAAGGAAGGAGGGAGGGAGGTAGGGAGGGAAGGAAGGAAGGAAGGAAGGAAGGAAGATGAAGGGACTAAACATCAAAGAATATAACAGTACCACAGTACTTAAGTATAAGGCCGTTTCAGCTGTAGCCATGTCTATTTTTCAGTTCATACTTGCTTTAAAAAAGAAACATCTACACAAACCATAAAATATGTGTTTTTAGCCTCACCACAGTCTCAAGCGTATCAAGGCAAAACAAAACAAACAAACAAGCCCACATAAGGACTACCCCTGCATTTTTTGTTCCTTTTTATTTATTATCTGTGAAGCACTTTGTGTTTCTCTCTGAGGAAATTCATTTTTCCACTTTCATCTGTTCCTCTAAACATAATAAGATAATTATGAACTTCAGCCCTGGTTTCTGAATCTATTCTACCCAATTTGGGGTCATCTGTAGATCTCAGACGCACAAGGTCCACCTTCTCAACAGAGTCAACAGTGGGGCTCCTGGCTTCCTCTCTGAGCTGGCCTCTTTTCTTGCAGACGTTTCATGACCCAACTAGACAACATCATCAGTGCTAGAAGGGTGTCTGGGGTTTGCTCTCGTTTTATATGCAAGTATGTATACAGGGCATGCCACTTGTATATAAAGAGAGAGCAGTCCCCACTCCCTTCTAGCCCTGATGGTGTTACCTAGTTGGGTCATGAAACGTGTGCAAAACTACCAAGCTCAGAGAGGACCGAGGATTCCACAGTCTTCCTTCCTTCCTTCCTTCCTTCCTTCCTTCCTTCCTTCCTTCCTTCCTTCCTTCCTTCCTTCCTTCCTTCACTCACTCACTCACTCACTCACTCACTCTCTTCCTCAAATCCCTCTCCTTTCTGATGTTACCCAGTTGGGTCATGAAACGTCTGTAAGAAAACCACCCAGCTCAGTGAGCACCAAGGACCCCACCATCTTTTTCCTCCTCCTCCTCCTCCTCCTCCTCCTCCTCCTCCTCCTCCTCCTCCTCCTCCTCCTCCTCCTCCTCCTCCCACAAACCCCAGTCCCTTCTAGCCCTGATGATGTTCCCTAGTTGGGTCATGAAACATCTGTAAGAAAACAAGCAAGCTCAGAGAGCACCAAGGACCCCACAGTCCTTCCTCCTCCTTTCCACAATCCTCCCTCCCTTCTAGCCTTGATTATGTTCCCTAGTTGGGTCATGAAAGGTCCGCAAGAAAACCACCCAGCTCAAAGACCACCAAGGACCCCACAAATCAACCCGAGCTACAAATATTCTCTTCTACAAGCCGACCGTTAGCCAAACTGTGGAAGTGTGTTGGGCCCAGTACAGGTAGTCTTCAACTTACAACCGTTCGTTTAGTGACCGTTCATAGTTAGAACGGCACTGAAAAAAAGTGACTTAGGACCGTTTTTCACGCTTACGACCGTTGCAGCATCCCCACGGTCACGGGATCAAAATTCAGATGTTTGGCAACCGACTCGTACTCATGACGGTCGCAGCGTCCTACAGGGATGGTCGCACGATCTCCTTTTGCGAACTTCTGACAAGCAAAGTCCATGGAGGGAAGCCGGATTCACTTAATAGCCGTGTTACTCATTTAACAACTGCGGTGATTCATTTAACAACCGTGGCAAGGAAGGTCGTAAAGTGGGGGGGGGGAGAAACTGAACAACTGTCTTGCTTGGCCTCCATTGTGATGGTTCAGTCGAGGAGTCTCTGTACCAAATTTGGCAGAACAATTCGTGCTCAAAAGCTGGCAGGGCCGTGGAACTCGTCCCACATTTAAATAACGGTTAAAGCTCAGACCGGGGATAACAAACCCCTGCGGAAGGCTGGAGAGACAGCGAAGGGGGGCAACACCTTTCTTGTTAATGTTGCGGTGCCTTTTCTTGGCCTGGGGAACGGATAAAAGACTTATTAAAAGGTCTCCCACTGGCTGGCATGCAAAGACGAGTCTCCGCGATTTGTCGGAGTTAACACTTCCCGTGTTGCTCGCTAATTCTGCCAAATAATTCCATTTTGAGGGGTGGGGAAAGAAACCAGCGGGAGGGGGGGGGAAAGAGAGAAAAGGAGATTTTCCCATCCTTCAAATTTCTCCACGCGTATTAGAAATGACAGCCTATGATTGCTGTAGACAACATCTAATTAACTGTCAGTACAAAACACATGTCAACGCCCGAGGCCTGCGCTGGATTGGCTGTCTAATTTAGCTTTGGAATATTAAAATGGCCTCCTTTGCTGTGCCAGGCTGGTGAATGAATCTCGTGGTCTTATTAAATAACTCACTTCCTGACTTCCTTTTCCTGTTCCTCCTCTTTCCCCAAGCTTTTTTTTTCACCTTTCAGTTGGGGAAGGAAGGAAGGAAGGAAGGAAGGAAGGAAGGAAGGAAGGAAGGAAGGAAGGAAGGAAGGAAGGAAGGAAGGAAGGAGACATGGAGGGGAAGGGAGGAGGGGAGGGATTTTAGGAAAGAAGAAGGGAAGGAGAGAGAGGAGGGAGAGAGAGGGAGGGAGAGAGAGGGGGGGGGGAGAGGGAGAGAGAGAGAAGGAGAAAGAGATAGAGAGAGAGAGAGAGAGAGAAAGTGGCTCAAAGTCACCAGCTGGTTTACATGCCTATTAGAACTCCTGGTCATTGCCACAAAATCATCCAACTGGCTTTCACGCCTAACGTGGAACTAGAACTCGCCATCTCCTGGTGATTGGGCCAAGGTCACTCAGCTGGCTTTCATGGCTATGGTGGGACTAGAACTTACAATCTCCTGGTGATTGGCCCAAAGTCACCCAGCTGGTTTCCATGCCTCAGTGGGACTAGAACTCCTGGTCATTGCCCCAAAGTCACTCAACTGGCTTTCATGACTAAGGTGGAACTAGAATTCAGTGTCTCCTGGTGATTGGGCAAAGCTACTTAGTCAACTTTCATCCCTAAGGCAGGATTAGAACTCACCACCTCGTCGTGTTTGGCCCAAACTCATGCAACTGGCTTCCATGCCTAAGGTGTGATCAGAACTCACCATCTGGTGATTAGCTTAAAATCACCCAGCTGGCTTTCATACCTAACATGAGACTAGAACTTACCGTCTCCTGGTGATCGGCCCGAAGTCATTCAGCCAGCTTTCATGGCTAAGGCAGGACTAGAACTTGCCGTCTCCTGGTGATTGGCCCAAAGTCACCCGACTGGCTCTCACGCCTAAGGCGGGACTAGAACTTCGTGTCTCCTGGTGATTGGCCCAAAGTTACCTAGTCACCTTTCATGCCTAAGGCGGGACTAGAACTCCGTGTCTCCTGGTGATTGGCCCAAAGTTACCTAGTCACCTTTCATGCCTAAGGCAGGACTAGAACTCACCGTCTCCTGATGATTGGCCCAAAGTCACCCAACCGGCAGCGGGCTGGACTAGAAGACCTCCAAGGTCCCTTTCAGGCCTAGGATTCTATGAGCCAAGGTTTCCCATATCTCCCCAAGAAAAGATGCCAATTAAGCTCAGTTGCTACACCCAAATCTCCTCCGGCAGGATCACCCTTCCAAGTCACCAGCCGTGCAAATTATTATGGGATGTCTACATATCGCCTGCAGTTGGGAAGGTGGCCCGAACAGGGTTTTGTTGGGGGGGGGGGGGAGAGAGAGGAAGAAGCTGCCTTCCGGTCCGGCGGCTGAGTATTTCCGGAGAAAAAAATTAGCATGTTGTTGTTATGGTGGCACTTGTTTACTTCTGAGACTCGCAAAAAGCCAGAGAGGGAGTTCGGGGGGGACAAACAAACAAACAAAAAAACAAACGCCCCAAGGAGTATTTCAAGTGTGTCTGGGCGCTGTGCAGATTAATTTAATTAGCCGTCAAAAGACTTATGGTGGCAAAATCATCACAACAAATTAGTTCAAGGGAGCTGTATGCAACTCAGGGTCCCCCCCCCCTTTCTGGAGAATGACTTGTGAACTGCAAGGCAGAAGTTACAGGTAGACTGCATGGTAGGTGGAAGCTCCATTTGAAGAATCCAACATAAAGTCTCTTCTCTTCTCTTTTTACTTCCCCTCCCTTCCATCTCCTTCCATCCCCTCCCCTATGGGCCAATCACCAGGAGACAGTGAGTTCTAGTCCCACCTTAGGCATGACAGCCGGCTGGGTGACTTTGGGCCAATCACCAGGAGATGGTGAGTTCTAGTCCTGTCTTAGATATGAAAGCCTGCTGAGTAACTTTGGGCCAATCGCCAGGAGACGGTGAATTCTAGTCCCGCCTTAGCATGAAAGCCAGCTGGGTGACTGTGGGCCAATCACCAGGAGACGGTGAGTTCTAGTCCTGCCTTAGACACGGACAGCTGGGCAACTCTGGGCCAATCACCAGGAGACATTGAGTTCTAGTCCCGCCTTAGGCATGACAACCGGCTGGGTGACTTTTGGCCAATCACCAGGAGACGGTGAGTTCTAGTCCCACATTAGCTGTGAAAGCTGGCTAGGTGTCTTTCGGCCAATCACCAGGTGACGCTGAGTTTTAATCCCGCCTTAGATGGGGAGGGACTTTGGTCAATCTTCAGACTGTCACCGAGTTCTAGTCCTGCCCTAGGCATCAAAGCCAGCTGAGTGACTTGGGGCCAATCCCTCTGTCTCAGCCCAACCCCACCTCTTAAGGTTGTTGTGGGGAAAATAGAAGGAGGAGGACAAAGTGCTGGAGATGTTTGCTGCCTTGAGTTGAGGTGGGATAGAAATCAATAAATGAATAAAGATCACGTGAAGGGCTAATACCACTTTGCAACGCCTTGGTAAGGCCACACTTGGGATACCGCGTCCAGTTTTGGTCGCCACGATGTAAAAAAGATGTTGAAACTCTAGAAAGAGTGCAGAGAAGAGCAACAAAGGTGATCAGGGGACTGGAGGCTAAAACATACAAGGAACGGTTGCTGGAATTGGGTATGTCTTGTTTAATGAAGAGAAAGACAAGGGGGGACATGATAGCAGCCTTCCAGTATCTCAGGGGCTGCCCCAAAGAAGAAGGAGTCAAAAGCTATTCCCCAAAGCGCCTGAAGGCAGGATAAGAAGTAACGGATGGAAACTAATGAAGGAGAGACGCAACCTAGAACTAAGGAGAAACTTCCTGACAGTTAAAACAATTAACCAGTGGAACAATCTGCCTCCAGAATCTGTGAATGCTCCAATATTGGAGGTTTTTAAGAAGAGACTGGACGACCATTTGCCTGAAATGGTATAGGGGTTTCCTGCCTGAGCAAGGGGTTGGACTAGAGGACCTCCAAGGTCCCTTCCAACTTTATGATGATGATGATGATGATGAGACTCTAGAAAGAGCAAAGAAGAGCAGCTAAGAAGATAGATAGATAGATAGATAGATAGATAGATAGATAGATAGATAGATAGATAGATAGATAGATAGATAGACAGACAGACAGACAGACAGACAGTTGGTCGGTCTTTGATTATTCGGGTTTTCTCCAGCGTCAAATTGGAAGTGTCTTGACGATGTTTTGACGAAGTCCCATTCGTCATCTTCAGGCTGGTGTTTTCGGCTTCATGCTTCTAGAAACAATGTGTGATCATAGCTTTTTCTTCCTAGAAGCACGAAGCTTGAAAACACCAGCCTGAAGATACGGTAGTAGCTCTGCAGCCTCGGCGTCTAACTGGGCTTTGGTGTGAAGTCCACCTGCTTCTCTGAATTCTTGGCTAATTCCACTGCTGCCACTTTTAAAATTAGCAACTGCTCACTTGAAGGGAGTGACCCCGAAGTGTGTGGGAGGGGGGCTAAGGGGAAGCCAACACATGCTCATTTCATTACCGCCTTTTCATATTCTGATTGGGTAATCTTCAAGTGTTTTTTGCGCAGGGCTGTGATATGGAATTCCTGAGAAATTCCACCCCTTTCCGTGATTTTTTGAAGAGCGCAAGGCTTCTCCCCTTTCCAAGACCCGCACTTCGGAACATTGCAAGCAGCATAAAAAGAAAAGAAAACTCTAAGTAGAAGTATAACCTTTGGAAACTGACCCCAATTAAGAAGAGACTTTTTTTTCTCCCCTTAATGTTCTTTCCTCCTGACTCGCAGACTTCAACTCCCAGAATTTCTGAGCCAGCATGAGGGAACTATGGCCCCCTCATGACTCGTGGACTTCAACTCCCAGAATTCCTGAGCCAGCATGGGGGAACTATGGCTCCCTCATGACTCCTGGACTTCAACTCCCAGAATTCCTGAGCCAGCATGGGGGAAACTATGGCCCCCTCATGACTCGTGGACTTCAACTCCCAGAATTCCTGAGCCGGCATGGCTCAGCATGGAAACCTCTCCCTTTCCCCTCAGCATGGCTGGCTCAGGAATTCTGGGAGTTGAAGTCCACGAGCCATAAAAGAGGTTGCCTACCCCTGAACTATGGGGTCCGTGGTGCTCTCAAAGCTTGGTAGTTTTCTTGCAAACATTTATAATTCCATACTTGGAATATTGCATCCAGTTTTGGTGGAATATTGCCTCCAATTTGGGTCACGTATAAAATGTTGAGACTCTGGAAAGAGCCCAGAGAAGAGCAACAAGGACGATTAGGGGGACTGGAGGCTAAACTGCATAATGGATGTTGCAAGGACTGGGTATGTTTCGTTTTAAGGAAAAGAAGGATTAGGGGTGACATGATAGCAGTCTTCCAATATTTGAGGGGCTGCCCCAGAGAAGAGGGGGTGGCCGTAGTCTCCAAAACACCTGAAGGCAGGACAAGAAAGAATGGATGGAGATTTATTCAAGGAGAGATTCAACCTAGAATTAAGGAGGACGCTGCAAAATGCTCCTTATTTATTTCTTGTAGGCAAAATGTGCGTTCTTTTTAAAATTTATTTTAAAGAGGGCCAAACAGTTAATATACGGCTTAAAAGGTTGCGTCTGTTTAAGAATCAGCTGAAGGGCTTTTAAGCTGCAGACAAAGAACACCCCGATGGCTGAATTAAGGAAGACTGCAATAGCAGGCCTGATGGGTCAATTTTATTTTATTTTTATGCAGAAAGCCTTGTGTGGCTCTGACAGATAATTCTCACAAACCTCACCGTGTGTGTGTGTGTGTGTGTGTGTGTGTGTGTGTGTGTGTGTGTGTGTGTGTCTCCAACGGACTTGTCCGCTGGGGAGAAGCCGTCAGCAACCAGAGGTCAAAGTTATAAGCAACTGGACAAGCCAGAGGGAGGAAAAGTCTTAATCCCTTCATTTGAAGTCTCCTCCGGCAACTGGAGAAGAGATAAGCTTTATGTGTAAGAGAAGCGAAGAGAAGGAAGCCAAGAGGCGAAAAAGAAGGGGATCGCCGGAATTATTTTTCTAAAGCGGTTTTGCTGGCATGAGCTACAGGCATCAATCCAGGGTGACCCCACCAAGTAAATATTCGTGGCCTGATATGCATACTTCATCAGCTCTGGTGCTCTAGGAGCCTGACCTGATTTACTGGATGGGAATTGCAGACTGTTTCAGAGCTAAACGGGTTCCTAGGAAGCAGCTGGCAATCAGCTCCTAGCGTGTGACAATTGTCCCAGAAGGAAGGGATGCTTTACTTATTGGTAGCTCAGAGTTGAATTGCGGGGGTCCAAGGCGCTCTCTGAGCTTCTGTGTTTTCTTGGAGATGTTTCATGACTCAACTAGGAAACGGCATCAGTGCTGCAAGGGAGTAGGGTTTGCGGGGGGGGGGGGGAGGAGGGGGAGGAACACTGTGGGTCCTTGGTGCTCTCTGAGCTGGGTGGTTTTCTTGCAGATGTTTTTTGACCCAACTAGGTAACATCATCAGTGCTAGAAAGGAGTGGAGTTTGCAGAGAGGAGGAGGAGGAGGAGGAGGAGGAGGAGGAGGAGGAAGAAGAGGAGGAGGAGGAGGAGGAAGAGGAAGACTGTGGGGTCCTTGATGCTCTCTGAGCTTGGTTGTTTTCTTGCAAATATTTCATGACCCAACTAGGGAACATCATCAGTACTAGAAGGGAGTAGGTTTGAAGAGAGGAGGAAGAGGAGGAGGAGGAGGAGGAGGAGGAGGAGGAGGAGGAAAGACTGTGGGTCCTTAGTGCTCTCTAAGCTTGATGGTTTTCTTGCAGATGTTTCTTGACCCAACTAGGTAACATCATCAGTGCTAGAAGGGAGTGGATTTGAAGAGAGGAGGAGGACGACAACAACCACTGTGGGGTCCTTGGTGGTCTCTGAATGTGGTCGTTTCCTTGCAGCCATTTCATTACCAAACTAGATAACAGGGTCACTGCATTGATGACGTTACCTAGTCTGGCAGCGAAACAGCTGCAAGCAGACCAAACTCAAGAGAGTACTAAGGGCTCCAAAGTTTTACAGGTAGTCCTCGACTTACAACCGTTTGTTTGTGACCATTCAAAGTCACAGGAGCAGTGAAAAAAAAAGTGACTTATGAACGGAGTTCACGCTTACAACCGTTGGGGGCTCCCCGTGGTCACGCGATCAAAATCTGGACACTTGGGCAACCAACGGCTGCAGGGCCTCAGAGCCAGGCAATTGTGTTTTGGCAACCTCTTGACGAGCAAAGTCAGTGGGAATTCCCTTAAACACACCCCCCCCCCGTTACTAACTTAACTTAACTTACTAACTTAGCAAAATGAAATGTATTCGTTTAACACAGCGGTTCTCAACCTGTGGGCTGGGACCCCATTTGGGGGTCGAACGACCATTTCACGGGGGTCGCCAAACAACGCAGTCCGCCATTTTTTCCCCCCTTTTCCTTAGCTGTGCCACTCCCTTTTATTCTATTGGCTTTTGAAAGCCGATAGAAGAGACTCTCTTGAATAGAGTCTAATTCTATTGGCTTTCCAAAGCCAATAGGAATTGTCCAGGCTGTCTCTGCCCTGCTGAGCCCGCCAAAAGTCCCACTCTGCAAATGGTGCTGCACCAGTTGAGTAGTCCTCGACTTACGACCGGTTGAGTAGTCCTCGACTTATGACCGGTTGGGGGGTCGCGGCATTAAAAAGGTTGAGAACCACTGGTTTAACAGCTGCGGCGGGAAAGATCATAAAAACGGGGCAAAAACTCACTGGACTCGGAGCGGAAATCGCTAAGCAATTGCTAAGGAAAAGGAATGGATAAGGCCTAGGTCCAATGGGTGGGGCAAAACTAAATTCTTAATAAACAGAAAGCACCCTCACCCCCCCACCCCAGCTCTATCAAGCCATCAAACTTGACCGTTCTAGGATTCTGGTTTTGCTGAGAAAGATGCAAAAACCAATTGTGTTTTTTTTTTAAAAAAGGAGAGAATTCTGCAGAGGAAAAAAATGATAACCTATTATTGGCTCCTTGTTTTATTTTGGTGCTTCTTCTCCAATTCTCCTCTCCCCCCCCCCCTACCCTCCCTTCAAAAGTAAAAAAAAAATCACTCTGGAGCTCCGATATTTAGCTAATTGGAACGGCACATTTCTCGCAGAAGTCTTTGGCTGTAATTTGGTGCAGCTGTTTAAAGGCTGTAACTAGGAATCTGAAATGATTTAATTATAATGTGCAAGCACCGGGGAACAGCAGCGAGGCAATTACAAATAACAACCAGAGAAATGCTAATAGGGGGAGCTTTGTTAGGACAGAGAGAGGGGGGGAGGGAGAGAGAGAGGGAGGGAGGGAGGGAGGGAGGGAGAGGGAGAGAGAGAGGGAGAGAGAGAGGAGACTGTCTCGTTGTGAGCAATTATAGCCAGCCATCATGTCCCAGAAGCTGATCTGCCCTTCAAAACATTGTGACGGTTTCGTTCGGAAAGAGAAAGAGAGAGAGAGAGAGAGAGAAATGAGAATGAGAGAGAGAGACACAGAGAGAGAGAGAGACAGAGAAAGAGAGAGAACGAGAGAGAGAGAGAGAGAGAGAGAGAAATGAGAATGAGAAAGAGAGAGAGAATGAGAAAGAGAGAAGAGACTGAGCAATTATCAGCCACCAAGTCCCAGAAACTGATCTGCCATTCAAAAGATTGTGACGGTTTTGTTTGGAGAGAGAGAGAGAGAGAGAGAGAAAGAAATGAGAATGAGAGAGAGAGAAATGAGAATGAGAATGAGAAAGAGAAAGAGAGAAATCAGAATGAGAAAGAGAGAGAGAGAGAAATGAGAATGAGAGAGAGAGAGAGAGAGAGAGAGAGAGAGAGAGAGAGAATGAGAGAGAGAGAAGAGACTGTCTCGTTGTGAGCAATTATAGCCAGCCACCACGTCCCAGAAGCTGATCTGCCCTTCAAAACATTGTGACGGTTTCGTTCGGAAAGAGAAAGAGAGAGAGAGAGAGACAGAGAAAGAGAGAGAACGAGAGAGAGAGAGAGAGAGAGAGAGAGAGAGAGAGAAATGAGAATGAGAAAGAGAGAAGAGACTGAGCAATTATCAGCCACCAAGTCCCAGAAACTGATCTGCCATTCAAAAGATTGTGACGGTTTTGTTTGGAGAGAGAGAGAGAGAGAGAGAGAGAGAGAGAGAGAGAGAGAGAGAGAGAAATGAGAATGAGAAAGAGAGAGAGAGAGAAATGAGAATGAGAGAGAGAGAGAGAGAGAGAGAGAGAGAGAGAGAATGAGAGAGAGAGAAGAGACTGTCTCGTTGTGAGCAATTATAGCCAGCCACCATGTCCCAGAAGCTGATCTGCCCTTCAAAACATTGTGACGGTTCCGTTCGAAGAATGAAATGAAAGGTCTCTGAAAGCGGGCCCTTCTTGCTAAACTTGAGGGCGGGAAGATGCTCAGCTTGTGACAAATAGACAAACAAACAAACAAACAAAAAAAAAAACCAGACAGGAGTGTCGTTGTGGCACTGGCACAGGAAACTCATGCCAGGGACGCTCAAGTTTAACGTTATCTGTTGCAGCTTGTCTTCGGCTTGCAACGGTTCACTTGGCGAGCGTCCGAAGCGATGACGGCACTGGAAAAAAAGTGACCGGGCGACCGTTTTTTCGTAACTTACGACCGTCAGAAGCATCCCCGTGGGTCACCTGATCAAAATTCAGACCCTGGGCCACTGGTAGGGGTTTGCGACAGTTGCAATGGCCTAAGGTCCTGTGATCCCCTTTCACAATCTACAGCCAAGTCAACGGGGAAGCCAGCCTAACTAAGCTTTCCTAAGGCGCGTGAGCGCTGTCCAGGGCTCATGGTTCTGAAATCTCAAACTGAAGAGTATATAAAAAAAAGACAACACAACCGTTTTCTCTTGCAACTCAATTCCATCCATCCATCCGTCCAATCTTACCCCAAGAGCTAACAGAGGATGTGTCCTGCATGCTAGGTGGACCTATGGCTCTTACAGGGTTTTTGCACATCTGGGGCCCTTGGTGCTCTCTGAGCTGGGTGGTTTTCTTGCAGATGTTTCATGAGCCAACAAAGTAACATCACAAGTGCTAGGAGGAGGAGGAGGAGATGAGAAGGGAGGACTCTGAAGTCCACAAGTCATACAAGGGCCAGGTTTGAAGACCCCTGGCTTATATGGTCCATGCCGGCTGAGGAATTCTGGGAGTTGAAGTCCACAAGTCATACAAGGGCCAGGTTTGAAGACCCCTGGCTTATATGGTCCATGCCGGCTGAGGAATTCTGGGAGTTGAAGTCCACATGTCATACAAGGGCCAAGTTTGAAGGTCCCTGGCTTATATGGTCCATGCCGGCTGAGGAATTCTGGGAGTTGAAGTCCACAAATCATACAAGGGCCAGGTTTGAAGACCCCTGGCTTATATGGTCCATGCCGGCTGAGGAATTCTGGGAGTTGAAGTCCACATGTCATACAAGGGCCAGGTTTGAAGACCCCTGGCTTATATGGTCCATGCTGGCTGAGGAATTCTGGGAGTTGAAGTCCACAAATCATCAAAGGGCCAAGTTTGAAGACCTCTGCCCTATGCCATTTCAGACAAGGAGCTGTCCAGTCTTTTCTTAAAAACTTCCAGTGATGGAGCACCTACAACTTCTGAAGGCAAGTCCTTCCACTGGTTAATTTGTCCTCACGGTTAGGAAGTTTCTTCTTAATTCCAGGTTGCTTCTCGCCTTGGTTAGTTTCTGTCCATTGTTTCTTGTTTCTGGTGCTTTGGAGAATAATTTGACACACACATCCCTCCTCTTTTTTGTGGCAGCCCTTCAAATACTGGAAGACGGATATGGTTATCTCCCCTAGCCCTTCTCTCCTTTAGACTAGCCGTGCCCAGTTCCTGCAACCGTTCTTCATCTGTTGTTCGTCTCCAGGCCTTTAATCCTCTTAGCTGTTGCTTTAGTTGGTGAACACCAGGATAAAACTCCTAATTTCACCCACAAACAGAAACAGGATTCTCACTGACAGGGACTCGCTAAGAACCGGGAAGATTCGTGGCAGGTAGCTTGATTAATCTGTTTGCTTGGTAGGCTGGTGGAAGAGGCAAACACCATTTGAGAGATCATTAAGAGATTTTTTTTTTTAAAAAAAGGACTGCGGCGCACTAGGCATCGTACGGAATTTTGATGCAAGAACGCCTGCAGTGCTGCTTACAGTTTCATATTTACATCTCAAAAAAGGCGCAAGAAAGAAGCTCAGAGCTATCTTCTAAGGGAAAAAAAAGGATTTTTTTTTGACAATGTTTGTGTATTTCCAGGTTGTTTTTAATCCCCTTTTCTTGTATCACGAGACTCCACTGAAGCTGGAGGATGCCCTGAATAAATCAAAGAAATTCTCCATGCAGGACAGGGATAAATGAGAGTTTGTAGCTGCCGCCTGTGTGGAGAATTCCTCATTTACTGTGGATGTCTTTAAAAGGAGGTGATAAACATCTGATATCCTCCAGGATCTTCACTTTTGCAGAAACCAGGAGACTGTGAATTCTAGTCCTGCGTTTGGCACGAAAGCTGAGTAGGTGACTTTGGGCCAATCACCAGGAGGTAGTGAGTTCTAGTCCCACCTTAAGCACAAAAGCCAGCTAGGTGAATTTGGGCCAATCACTAGGAGGCTGTGAGGTCCAGTCCCATGTTAAGTTGAAAGTCAACTGGGTGACTTTGGGCCAATCACTAGGTGACAGTGAGTTCTAGTCCCGTCTTATGCATGAAAGCTGGCTGGTCGACTGTGGGCCAATTACCAGGCGACAGTGAGTTCTGGTACACCTTAGCCATGAAAGCTGGCTGGTCAACTGTGGGCCAATCCATAGGTGACAGTGCGTTCTAGTCCCGTCTTATGCATGAAAGCTGGCTGGTCGACTCTGGGCTAATCACCAGGCGACTGTGAGTTCTGGTACACCTTATCCATGAAAGCTGGCTGGTCGACTGTGGGCCAGTCACCAGGTGACAGTGAGTTCTAGTCTCATCTTATGCATGCAAGCCAGCTGGTCAACTCTGGGCCAATCACGAGGTGACAGTGAGTTCTAGTACACCTTAGCCATGAAAGCTGGCTGGTCGACTCCGGGCTAATCCACAGGTGACAGTGAGTTCTAGTTCCGTCTTAGGCATGAAAGCCAGCTGGGTGACCTTGGTCCAGGCCCTCTCTCCCAGCCCAACCCACCTCACAGGGTTGTCGTCGTGGGTCAAATAGGAAAGAATTTTATGCCTGTTTGCTGCTTGAGTTCCTTACAGAATAATAAAGATGGGACTTTAAAAAAATCTAGAGAAAAACCCTTAGATGTTGAAGACAGCGTAGACACGCAGGGCTTCGCTAATTTCTGAAAAACTTCAGAGGCCTTGGTGTAGAAGTCAAGAGGTTCTGGGGCACGTTAAGATGGCCAGGCCATTTTTAACCCCTCGCAGGAGGTCAGACAGGTAACCGGGCCTGCCCCACAGCTGCCCGATGGCGCAAATCAAGCCTATTGTTTCCGCTGCCTTTTTTCCCCCCTTCTTCTTTTTTTTTGCAGCCCCCATGATGTGTCAAGAACAAAACCGGCGCTAATTGGACTTCCTGCTTCCCTTTGTGGCAATCTCAACACGTCCTCATTCCGACATTATCCTCTCCTTCAATCAGATCCATTTTTTCCCTCAAGGCGTGTGGGTAGAAAGAGAAAAGGATGGGTGGGCTGGCTGTGGGGGAAAGGAAGCCGAAGTAATTATTGAAAGCTCATAAGCTGAGGCTTTAGCCTAATTACCCCAGCTTTCCTTTCCTTTTTTTGTAATATTTTTTAAATTTTTGCATTGATTTCCTCCAGCGCATGTAAAATTATTATTGACTCCGCCACCACGGTGGTTGATAAAAAGCTGCGGGCCGTGAGAAGCACAATGCAATTAAGTTCTCTCTCTCTCCCCCCCCCCAATAAATTCAGGCTGCACCTTTGTAGAGCCAGAAAAGCAGCACTGAAAATATCGTCAGAGTACTGATTTTATTTTTATTTTTATTTTCAGAAAGGGTAGCTTTCTTTTGGGGTGGATTCCGTACAGGTATTCCTGGATTTGCAAGCATTCGTTTGGTGACGGTTCAAAGCTACGACGGCACTGGAAAAAAGGGGACTTGTGGCCGTTCTTCACACTTAGGACTGGTGCTGCGTTCTCCGGAGTCATGTGATCAAAATTAGGACTCTTGGCAACTGCCTAAGGTGGGACTAGAACTCACTGTCTCCTAGTGAGAAGCCACTTGCTGGCTTTCATGCTTAAGGCAGGACTAGAACTCACCGTCTCTTGGTGATTGGCTCAGAGTCCCCCAGCTGGCTATCATGCTTAAAGTGGGACTAGAACTCATCGTCTCCTGGTGATTGGCCCAAAGTCACCCAATCGGCTTTCCTACTTAAGACAGCACTAGAACTCACTGTCTCCTGGCCATAAGCCACCCAGCTGACTTTTGTGCCTGAGAAGGGCACGAGAGCTCTCCATCTCTTCCTGATTGGCCCAAAGTCACCCAATCAGCTGTCATACTTAAGACAGCGCTAGAACTCACTGTCTCCTGGCGATTGGCCCAAAGTCACCCAATCGGCTGTCATACTTAAGACAGCGCTAGAACTCACTGTCTCCTGGCGATTGGCCCAAAGTCACCCAATCGGCTGTCATACTTAAGACAGCGCTAGAACTCACTGTCTCCTGGCGATTGGCCCAAAGTCACCCAATCGGCTGTCATACTTAAGACAGCGCTAGAACTCACTGTCTCCTGGCGATTGGCCCAAAGTCACCCAATCGGCTTTTCTACTTAAGACAGCACTAGAACTCACTGTCTCCTGGCGATTGGCCCAAAGTCACCCAATCAGCTGTCATACTTAAGACGGTGCTAGAATTCACTGTCTCCTGGCGATTGGCCCAAAGTCACCCAATCGGCTGTCATACTTAAGACAGCGCTAGAACTCACTGTCTCCTGGCGATTGGCCCAAAGTCACCCAATCGGCTGTCATACTTAACACGGTGCTAGAACTCACTGTCTCCTGGCGATTGGCCCAAAGTCACCCAATCGGCTTTCCTACTTAAGACAGCGCTAGAACTCACTGTCTCCTGGCGATTGGCTCAAAGCCACCCAGCCGGTTTTTCGTGCCTAAGACGGCACTAGAATTCACCGTCTCCCAGTTTCTAGCCTGCAGCCTTAACCACGATATCTTCTTTGTTCTATCTTTCCCATCCCAGGTAATCTTCTATTTGTCATATGAAAGCGGGGGGGTCAGCCCTTGCTGTAAGAACAGACAAGAGAAAAGAAATTATCTTCAGGTTAAGCGGGATCCCCAAATTCCCATTTACATTCTGCCACTTCTGATTTAAGCACAATGAAAACGCCACTTCCGAAGCGCTCTCTTCCCCTCTGGTTTGACGCGCTGACGAGGGCAGACAGTGGAAGCTCGTTTCGGGCGCTTCCACGCCTAGAAAGGTGGAAGGAAATGTCGCAAGGTTTCTCCCTTCTTTCCTCAACTGAGGCAATCTGGGAAAAGGGATGCGGAGAAGCCCATCCTTCTGTCGCCAATTTTACAAGGTCAAACGCAAACATAAATCTGCATTTTCTCTCACCCAGTTTGTCACAGGTGTATTTATGTTCTGCAGCCTGGAATATGGCAATTTGGGTAAAGACCCGTAAGAATGAACCGTGAGAAAGAAACAATGTCATCTACAAAATCAAGGGTAACCATTGCAACCGGTTATTTATTTATTTTATTTGTGAGACTTATATACCGCTTTAAGTGCAAGCACTCTCTAAGCGGTGTACACCAGTAAGCAATGTATATATATATATTTTACACTGCCCCCAACAATCTGGGTCCTCATTTTACCTATCTCGGAAGGATGGAAGGCTGAGTCAACCTTGAGCCGGTGAGATTTGAACCGCTGACCTGCTGAACACAGTCAGCTAAAGTGGCCTGCAGTACTGCACTCTAACTGCTGCGCCACCTCGGCTCGTTTCTACGTGGGACAAGCATCGCATCAATTAAAAAGCCTGGATCCACAGACACCGGCTGGCGGTCCAATGCCACGAGCCCAAATCCTTAATCGCTATCCACACCCACGCCAAACAACACTGCTTCAATTGGAGCAACACTATAATCATTGGCCACGCGACCACCCGCCATCTCATGAGTTCATCGAAGGCTGGCACTCCATGTGCCATTCCCTTAACAGACCACATCGACCTACATCGACGATCACTTGACTGTGAGCCAGCCGTGTGCAGCAGCAGCCAACAAAGCTAATACAATCCTGGCTTGCATAAACAGAAGCATAGAATCAAGATCACGCAAAGTATTAGTACCGCTTTACGAGACCCCCACTTAGAATACTGCAGCCAATTTTGGTCACCGTAATCACAAAGAACATGTTGAGAGTTTGGAAAAAAATTCCGAAAAGAGCAACTAAGACGATCCAAGGCCTGGAGGGGATGCTGCGACTGTCGTTAAGGGTGAAAAGGGTTCATAAGTGACTTTTTTCAGTGCCGTTGTAACTTTGAATGGCCACTAAACCAACTGTCGTTTAAGTCGAGGACTACCTGCCATCCAGCCCTGTATAAAACACAGCGACCAACAATTTGCCATCGGTGTTTCAGCTGTAATATTTGACACTGATTTCACCACAATCCCTTTCAGGTCACGAATTTCAGGATAAGAGAATCACCGACTTGGAAGGGACCTTAGAGGTCTTCTAGTCCAACCCCGCTGCTCGCATAGGAAGCCTTGCACAATTCCATGCTGATTCGTCCTCTTAAGAATAGCTTCCAACGTGAAAACTGCAGCTCTACAGATGTTTTGATCCTAACATACAGCTTACTATCCCAGCTCTTTCCACCGTTAGATTCCGTTGCAACAACCCAAAGGCTAAAGATCTTTTAAAATTTGGGCATTTTCTACTCAGTTTTAAAATTCCGGCATTTTCCACTCAGTTGTGTAAAGTGTTTTTTAACAGGCTCTTTTGAGATGCAGTTAGAAGAGTTAATGAGACGTGCCTATAAATTTATCTGAGAAAGCCAATGAGGCCAAAGGCAGGAATGGACTAAAAATACAGATTTGTTTTATTTTATTTTATTTTTACATTTCGTTGCCATTTAGAAGCTGCCGGCTCCTCTCGTTTGACGAGGTCACCCTTCCTCCAGTTTGAATACGCGCGCACAACTCTTTCCCAAAAGCGGTTTTTACTTCTTCTCCGAAGCTCGGTGGCAAAAACGTGGGCTTCGCATCCCGAAGTCTCCGATGAATATCCGGGGCCACGAATATCCCAGGTTGTGAGGTGAGAAAGCTGGAGAAATCTTATTTATTTATTTATTTATGAGACTTATATACCGCTTTAAGTGCAAGCACTCTCTAAGCAGTGTACACCAGTAAGCAATGTATGTATCTTTTACATTGCCCCCCGCAATCTGGGTCCTCATTTTACCTACCCCGGAAGGATGGAAGGCTGAGTCAACCTTGAGCCGGTGAGATTTGAACCGCTGACCTGTTGAACACAGTCAGCTAAAGTGGCCTGCAGTACTGCACGCTGCCAGTCCTGTGTAAGAACCACCAGGCCAGGTGAAGCCATATAATCAAACTGGTTTCTGGTGGTTTAAACAGGATTTGTTTCTCTCTTCTGAAAGGAGGCCAGCTGGAATGCAGGATTCTGTGCAAAACTTTGGCCAAAGTTTCCACGTTTAGTGACCATCCTCTGGGGTTCCATCAAAGGCAGGCTGGGCAACTAATTTTAGCCTCCTAAAATAATTCTTTTTTTTTCTGAAGTTGGTGTGAGAGATAACTCATTGGAGGCTTTGCAATATGGGTAGTCCTCTTCTTACGACCGCGGGTTGAGCCCAAAATTTCCGTGGCTACGTTAAGACACCTGTCGGGTGAATTGTTTGCCCCCTCATACAATCTTACTTGGCCTGGTTGTTAAGCCAATTGCTGCTTCACTCAGG
>CM077923.1:92004727-92042227 GCA_039797435.1 Crotalus adamanteus
AGGGCCGACCTTGGGGGGAGGAGGGTGAAGAGGGGTTTTTTTCACACGCTCTTCAATAATAAATGTAAACCTGTAATTCACCCCAACATGCCGTCATTTTTCTCGCGATGACACTGGAGTTGAAAGAATGCAATCGACAAGAACCGGCTGTGCTTTGCAAAAGCCATTACTCAAACAAAGACCATTCAGGCATCTCTCTCTCTCTTTATAAAAAAACACCGGAAAGATGCAGCAATTTGGGACAATTGAGAGGGACGATCTTGTCTGCCACTTTTGCCCTGCGTTGGGCTGAGATTTACTCACACTGATCTTTAAATGAGCCCAGGCGTTCGAATCTTCTCCTGACCGTCGCCGAGCTCAACAGGGTCGCATTAAACAGGACAATGAGCATCGCTTCTGCTTAGAGCGGGCAATTTGATCATCAATATGGCTGAAAATCCCCCCTCTGCAGTCGTGGAGAAAGAGTCTTAATTATCCAGTCCTCCGTTGAAGAGGGACATTTTTTTTCCCCCCTTCCGCCATGAAATTTCTCCTTCCCCGCGTGGAACGGATTTGACTGCTGTTCTCGGATACCAATAAAATCTGAACGTAACGGGGTCTGCTAAAACTCCTCTGGGGAACAACTAGGTCAGTGGTGGCGAACCTAGGGCACGGGTGCCAGAGGCGGCACTCAGAGCCTTCTTTGTGGGCATGCGCGCCATCGCCCCAGTCCTAGGCCTTCAGCTGGGTTTTATAAAACCTTTTCGCTTTAGGCCTCCCCCGCCATGTGCCAAAAAAAAAAAAAAATAGGTTCAATCAATCAGTCAATTTCAACATCTCGCGGGAAAAAAACGACCTTGCAAAGTTGGAATGGATTGATTGAACTTTTTAGTCCCACCCAGTCTGCCGTTACCACCGCAGCCACGCCCACCCAATGGGCCACACCCACCCAATGAGCCCCACCCACCCGGCACCCGACGATGCATAAGTGGGTTTTGGGTTGCAGTTTGGGCACTCGGTCTCTAAAAGATTCGCCATCACTGAACTATGTTGTAGAAAGGAGAGCTGGGGATTAGAAGTCCATGGACAGAGGTTCAGGTAGAAATCTAGAACCCTTTGTTTTAGAATTTGCCCACGAGCCTAACTTTCTGCGGACTGAGCTTCCTCCACTGCAAAAGAGCAAGGCTATTTGGCAACTGGGTGGTCCTTGGGAGGTCTCTGAGCGTGACTGCTTTCTTGCAGATGTTTCCTGACCCAGCTAGGTAACATCATCAGTGCAAGGAAGGGAGTGGGGTTTGCAAAGTGGAAGAGAAGGAAAAGGGAGGGAGGGAGGGAGGGAGGGAGGGAGAGAAGGAGGGAGGGAGGGACGGAGGGAGGAGGAGGAGGCCTGTGGGGTCTTTGGTTTTCGAAGAGCTTTTTAATCAACCAAAAGCATTCAAGCAATAGCAATCACCCTTAGACTTATATACCGCTGCACAGTGCTTGACAGCCCTCTCTAAGCGGTTTACAGAGTCAGCCTGTTGCCCCCCCCCCCCAACAATATGGCTCCTCATTTTACCCACCTTGGAAGGATGGAAGGCCGAGTCAACCTTGAGCCGGTCAGGATTGAACTCTTGGCTGTGAGCAGAGTCAGACTGCAATACTGCATTCTAACCACTGTGCCACCAGAGCCCTTCCTTCCTTCCTTCCTCCCTCCCTCCCTCCCTTCTACCTTCCATTCCTCCTTCTTTCCTTCCTTCCTTCCTTTTCTCCTTCCTTCCTTCCTTCCTTCCTTCCTTCCTTCCTTCCTTCCTTCCTCCCTCCCTTCTACCTTCCATTCCTCCTTCTTTCCTTCCTTCCTTTTCTCCTTCCTTCCTTCCTTCCTTCCTTCCTTCCTTCCTTCCTTCCTTCCTTCCTTCCTTCCTTCCTTCCTTCCGACTTAGCAACAGCACTTAAACTTATATACCGCTTCACAGTGCTTTACAGCCCTCTGTAAGCTGCTTATAGAGTCAGCCTTTTGCTGACAGAAAGACGGAAGGCTGAGTCAACCTTGAGCCGGTGAGAATCGAACTACCAAACTGCTGGCAGCTGGCAGTCAGCAGAAGTAGCCTGCAGTACTGCATTCAGACCACAGCGCCACCACGGCCCGTCCTTCCTTCCTTCCTTCCTTCCTTCCTTCCTTCCTTCCCTCCCTCCTACCTTTCTCCTATATTCCTTCCTTCCCTCCCTCCTCCTTCCTTTCTCCTATCTTCCTTCCTTTCTTCCTCCCTTCCCTCCCTCCTTCCTTTCTATCTTCCTTCCTTCCTTTCTCCTATCTTCCTTCCTTCCTTTCTACCTTCCTTCCTCCTTCCTTCTTTCCTTCCTTCCTTCCGACTTAGCAATAGCACTTAGACTTATAGACCCCTTCACCGTGCTTTACAGCCCTCTCTAAGCTGTTCAATTTCAACGAAGTCGCCACAATCTGCTTTATTTAACCATCACCCTCCGTTTACACGCTTATAAGAGATTCCTTGAAACGTCAAACTACCTGTATCAAAAGATTGTGTCAATTGTCCAGCCCTACAGATGTTCGGTGGGCCAAAGAAAGCTTGAGCTGCGGGGGAATTCTCTACACACTATTCCCGTTCATTTATTCTCGGACGTTTCTTTCTGGCCAAATCCAAAAATGGTAAAAAAAAAAAAAAAAAAAAAAGCAAAAACAAAAACAAAAAAACCTGAGCTGGCCGACTGGAGTTGCTTGCCTAGCATGACAAATTGGTTTTATTGACTTGATCAAGAAGCGTAGCGACAACTCCATGGCTCTCTCTCTTTTTTTTTTTCTTCCTTTCTTTCATCGAGCTGGCATAGCGAGAGAAAAAAACCCAGAGGGTTTTGCACCAAATTTTTTAAAAAAAAGGGGGGGGGGGGGAGAGAGAGAGAAAAAGCAAAATCCGGGTCTATAATTTATGTGAGTTTACAAAAGATGCTCCCTAGCCAGGAGCTCCTAGAGAGAGAGAGAGATTTTAAATATCCTGCTTTCTGCAGGGCTGCTGGCTGTTGGATAGAGATATTGATTGCTAATGAAGGAGAGAGAAAAAAAAAACACTCCGGAGATAATGCAGTGGATGCAGTTCACAATTCTCAAGCTTCGGCTAACAACATTATTCTTTAATAGGCACGGGGAGGGAACAGGCACAACAAAGTTTCTGCCTGAATGCTTGCGGTAAGTAAGCTGTGATACCCAGACAATTACAGCTTTTTTTTTTCCTAACCCAGCAAAGGATTTCGAAGGAAAGATGTGGGGTGAGAGAGGTTCAACTAAGAAAGAAAGCTGGTCTGATCTAATGGTGAAGGCATTGGGATCGAAGCCAGGAGACGGTGAGTTCTAGTCCTGCCTTAGGCAGGAAAGTTGGGTGGGTAACTGTGGGCCAATCACTAGGAGATGGGGAGTTCTAGTCCTGCCTTAGGCAGGAAAGCTGGGTGGGTGATTTTGGGCCAATCACCAGGTGAGGGTGAGTTCTAGTCTTACCTTAGGCAGGAAAGCTGGGTGGGTGACTTTGGGCCAATCACCAGGTGATGGTGAGTTCTAGTTCCGCCTTGGGTAGGAAAATTGGATGGGTGACTTTGGGCCAATCACCAGGTGACGGTGAGTTCTAGTTCCACCTTAGGTAGGAAAGCTGAGTGGGTGACTTGGGCCAATCACCAGGTGAGGGTGAGTTCTAGTCTTACCTTAGGCAGGAAAGCTGGGTGGGTGACTTTGGGCCAATCACCAGGTGAGGGTGAATTCTAGTCCTGCCTTAGGCAGGAAAGCTGGGTGGGTGACTCTGGGCCAATCACCAGGTGAGGGTGAGTTCTAGTCCTGCCTTAGGCAGGAAAACTGGGTGGGTGACTTTGGGTCAATCACCAGGTGAAGGTGAGTTCTAGTCCCGCCTTAGGCAGGAAAGCTGGGTGGGTGAATCTGGGCCAATCACCAGGTGAGGGTGAGTTCTAGTTCTGCCTTAGGCACGAAAAGCAGTTGGGTAACTTTGGGCCAACCACCAGAAAACACAGTCCTGCCTTAGGCAGGAAAGACGGGTGGGTGACTTTGGTTCAACCACCAGGAAGCTGTGAGTTCTAGTTCCGCCTTAGCCATGAAAAACCATCTGGCTGACTTCGAGCCAGTCGTGCTCTCAGCTCGACCTGTTATGTGAAACCTTCAAGAAGTCTGGAAAATTCAGATTTACTTGACAGCATTCTGGGAAACACCGCCTGAAGGTGTATCAAAGCTTCTGTAGAATTTTTGCATTTTTTTAGAGGGCCATTGAGGCCACTTGGAGGTTCACCTGTGTGCTCAGGGTCACCTGAGCGGTGCAAATGGGTGTGGAGCCTTCTTGACTGCAGAATGTCTTCTGCCCTGGGTCCCTTCCCTGTGGCAGAAAACATCCTGCAGCCAAGAAGGCTCCACACTCATTTGCACCACTCGGGTGACCCACCAAGTGGCTTCAACGACTCCCTTTAAAAATGCAAATGACCAGCTGTCTGCAAGGAGTGTAAATCCTTCCATTCTCCCACCCTCCTGTCAGAGCTGAAGAAGCTTCTGGGATGAGAAGCGAAACGTCTTCAACGAAAAAAACAGAAAGGCCAGTTGCCTCCTGAAAAAGCACCTTTGGGACAAACCGTGACCTGGATGACAGAGAATCTCCATAGACGTTCAGACATTCACTTGGCGACCACTTGTAGTTATAACAGATGATGACCAGGGCATGAGTTGACCAGCTTCCCTATCCAGGAAAGGATGCCATACAAAGTTGAGTGTCAACGCTGCTAACATCGGATGTTCTCGCTTTGACAACGTATGGAGATGCAGCCATGTTCCTTCTTATGTTTTACTCTTAGAATTAGAGCTAGATTTAGTTGATACCGGGGGGGGGAGGAATGTACACGGGAGTTTAGCTATACATAACAATATTGTAACGAGTGTGAGAACCAAGGTTTTTTGAAATAAGGGATGATAAGGAATGGCGGGTGGAAGAACTGGAGGGAAAGCCTGCATTTCAAACTAGTTGGAGAATGTGATTTATGACTGTGAATTATGGTATTGTGGGGAATTGTGCTTTGATATTATGTGCTCAAGGGAGGGGAATTCAGATTTTGGCTTTGCCTATGTACATGCCGATGCTGTGCTACTCAAATAAAGATTCTTTAAGTTAAACAATGCCTCAAAGTTATTTGAAGAGTTTCATCTGTCGGAACCATGAGATTCTTTTATTTGCCATCATAAGCACCTCTGCCGAGGCAATGCGCAAGGAGATTGTGCCTCTCCCCTCATCCCTGGAGGGGGATGCGCTGTCTGATTCACAACACCCAGAGTCTGACACAACTTGTGCCTCGCCCGGCGAAAATAATCCCTCGCTCCCCATCGGCTGAGCCTTTCCATCCGGTTCTCCAGCTGGCAAATTGGAAAAGTTGCGTGGTCCATTACAGAGCGATTGACTCAGAAAAGGGATGTGGCAATCAGAACGAGCATCGATATCACCCGTGAAGCTCTGGTGTTCAGGCTGGCATTGAAGTCAGATGAATGACTGATCACTGGTTAAGCTCCTGCCATTGTGAGAGCCACCCTATTATTTTCCCGGCTGGGCTGCGAAATGCCTCAAGAACAAAATGAGCGAGAAATAATACCGAGCATTTTACATTCGGTTTTGTTCAATGGAGCCCATTGTGGCGCGGAGCGTCCTTGTTGCAATTTTTTTTTCTCAATGGCTTTGCTAAGAATTGCCCACACCTCCCCTGATTTTGTGCGCAGACCCCCTCCAGCTGAATTGATTTTTTTTAAAGCGGTATTATAATTTTTCTTTAAAAATAAAATTAAATCCTGGACAAAAAATTGTCTGAAATGGTATAGGGTTTCCTGCTTGAGCAGGGGGTTGGACTAGAAGACCTCCAAGGTCCCTTCCAACTCTATTATTATTATTATTATTATTAATCATTGCACAGTCAGCCAGATGTTCAGTGGATTTGGAATTTTTGTCTACCTATCGAGTCCTGGGATAGCAGACGTGGATGTTTGATGGTATTACAGATCTTGTCACAGGATGGAAGCAGTTCCTGGTAAGGCTGCCTCTTGCAATTGACTAATGGCGAATTTGTCAATGCCAATGATGGTGTTCAAGTGGTGCTCCAGTTATTTTGGGATTGCACCCAAGGCGCCTACTACTACTACTACTACTACTACTACTACTAATAATAATAATAATAATAATAATAGGGCCCAGTGCTCTTTGACATCTTCCTGAACGATTTAGATGAGGGGATAGATGGGGAACTCATCAAATTTGCAGACGACACCAAGCTGGCAGGAATAGCCAACACTCCAGAGGACAGGCTTAGGATACAGGAGGGTAGACAGACTCGAACACTGGGCGCTATCTAACAAAATGAAATTCAGTGGTGAAAAAAGCAAGGTTCTACATTTAGGCAAGAAAAACACATGCACAGGTATAGTATAGGGCCTTGAGCATGAGCAGGGGGTTGGACTAGAAGTCCTCCAAGGTCCCTCTCCCAGCTCTATTCAGATTGATCTTCCAGATCAGATGTGGGTTGACCAAGCAAGGCACAACCTAGTTGGTTGTGCATTCCAAACGACGAGGGTAGAAAGCAACTTGGTTCCACACTGTTTCGACTTTCCCTGTTAACTTTGCTTCCATGCTGAAGTGGAGGTAATTAACAAGGTAGACACAGCTTCCTTGTTTGGCTATGCTCAAATGCTCCATAATTATTCACGACATGGGGATATTTTCCAAGCTGAAAGTAAGCCTTGGAACTATTGACCAGATTAAAATGTATAGCTATCTTGAAAGCTTCAGGGGCTGCTCATGAATAAAGATTATACGGCAACTCCATAAACCATATGGCCAGTGGCCACTGCAAAGTGCCCAACTGTAGATTCGTCTGACAGATGGGGAAGGAAAATTAAAATGAAATAAACAAACTCAAGAAAAGAACACTTGCTGAATTAAAAAGCAGCGATGGGGACAATGAGACAGCAGGCATGAATGGTGAATTATGTGACTAGAACTCACTGTCTCCTGGGGATTGGCCCAAAGTCACCATGCTGGCTTTCATGCCTAAGGCGGGACTAGAACTCACTGTCTCCTGGGGATTGGCCCAAAGTCACCCAGCTGGCTTTCATGCCTAAGGCGGGACTAGAACTCACTGTCTCCTGGGGATTGGCCCAAAGTCACCCAGCTGGCTTTCATGCCTGAGGCGGAACTAGAACTCACCGTTTCCTGGTGACCGGCCCAAAGTCACCCAGCTGGCTTTCATGCCTAAGGCGGGACTAGAACTCACTGTCTCCTGGGGATTGGCCCAAAGTCACCCAGCTGGCTTTCATGCCTGAGGCGGAACTAGAACTCATCGTTTCCTGGTGACCGGCCCAAAGTCACCCAGCTGGCTTTCATGCTTAAGGAGGCACTAGAACTCACCATCCTGGTGATTGGTCCACTCACCGGCTTTCATCTTAAAGTGGGACTAGAATTTACCGTCTCCTGGTGATTGGCCCAAAGCCACCCAGCTAGCTTTCACGCCTAAGACAGAACTAGAATTCACCATCTCCTGGAGATTGGCCCAGTGTCCCCCAGTTACTTTTCATGCCTAAGATGTGACCAGAACTCACCCTCTCCTGTGATTGGCTCAAAGTCATCCAGTTGGCTTCCGCGCCTAAGGCGGAACTAGAACTTGGCGTCTCTTGGCTTCTAGGCCACCATCTTAATCACTAGACCAGGGGTAGGCAACCTTGGCTCTTTTATGACTCATAGACTTCAACTCCCAGAATTCCTGAGCCAGCCGTGCTGAGGGGAAAGGGAGAGATTTCCAAGCTGAGCCAGGCTGGCTCAGGAATTCTGGGAGTTGAAGTCCACAAACCATAAAAGAGCCAAGGTTGCCTACCCCTGCCCCAGCCAGCTAGGAATTCTGGGAGTTGAAGTCCATGAGCCATAAAAGAGCCAAGGTTGCCTACCCCTGCACTAGACCAAACTGAGTCTCTTTTGTTACTCCAGCTAGTTCCAACTCCTTATCAGTCTGGATATTATAGTAGCCCAGTACGTTTTCTACAGCCAAAGCAATTACCTAGAATACGCTTAAGCTGAGCGTCCCCCATTTCTCCGTCCGCCCACTGGTTCAAATCCCGGCCTGCCCGCACACAACCGAAAACCTCAGAGACGTTTTCTCTCCCTGACTCAAGAAAAGGGGAGACCCAAAGAGGAGCATTGGAAAAATGATTTTTCTTCATTAGCGGGATTTATTTATTTGGAGAGCAGACCTAAATAAAATCAATAGGACAGAAACGGCTTTTTCTAGGTTAGAGAAGCGTATTGAACGAGCATTCATCTCGAGCACGTTCAGAGGACAGGGGAATAATGCTGTGAAATGGCGCCCACATTCAGATGGGCATCAACCTTTGTTCAACAAGTACAAAAAAGTCACTGCAGGATTAGCAAAGCATCCAAAAATAAATAAATAAATAAAACCCTGGGTGCAGGCAATTAGGGGTAGATTTATCTTCGATTATCCCCAAAGCGCTCAACAGCCAGAAATATATTATTGAAAAATGCAGGTTTGTGCCTTGCAGAAGGGAATCTAATGTAGAATCGATCTGTGAGAATCCCACCTTTCCTTTCCTCCCTGATCTAATCACATCTAATTATCTATATGAAGGGGGATTATAAACAACTTCCGAGGACAATCAACCAGTGGAACAGCTTGCCACCAGAAATCGTGGGCGCTCCATCACTGGAGATTTTAAAGAAGAGGCTGGACGGTCACCTGAGATGGTATAGATTCTCCTGCTTGATCAGGGGGCTGGACTAGAAGACCTCCAAGGTCCCTTCCAGTTTCTATTCTATTCTATTCTATTCTATTCTATTCTATTCTATTCTATTCTATTCTATTCTATTCTATATTTTCTTTCTATTCTATTCTATTCCATATTTTCTATTCTATTCTATTCTATTCTATTCTATTCTATTCTATTCTATTCTATTCTATTCTATTCTGTTCCATATTTTCTATTCTATTCTATTCTATTCTATTCTATTCTATTCTATTCTATTCTATTCTATTCTATTCTATTCTATTCTATTCTATTCCATTCCATTCCATACTTTCTATTCTATTCTATTCTATTCTATTCTATTCTATTCTATTCTATTCTATTCTATTCTATTCTATTCTATTCTTCCTTCTTATTCTTCCTTCTTATTCTATTCTATTCTATTCTATTCTATTCTATTCTATTCTATTCTATTCTATTCTATTCTATTCTATTCTATTCTATTCTATTCTATTCTATTCCATTCCATTCCCACAATCTAGTCAACTGTATTATATTTACAGGATAACCTAGGACAAATTCTTTTCAACACCTTTTTGACGTCTTATTATTTTAGAAATTGAATTTAACCATGGGGGGGGGGTAACTGTCTCCTAATTTCTTCCACCTCATTTCTAATTCACCTTCGCATGCAATTAACACTTCAAGCCAATTTCTTCTAATTCAAAACAGTGAGCTCATCATTTTTTTTTTCTATTTCTGCTCTTAAACTAAAACTAGGAAGGAAGGAAAGAAGGAAAGAAAAGAGAGAGGGAAGGAAGGACGGAAGAGAGCGAGGAAAGAAAGAAAGAAAGAAAGAAAGAAAGGAGGGAGGGAGGGAGGGAGGGAGGGAGGGAGGGAGGAAGGAAGGAAGGAAGGAAGGAAGGAAGGAAGGAAGGAAGGAAGGAAGGAAGGAAGGAAGGAAGGGCCATGCTGGTGCAGTGGTTAGAATACATTATTGCAGGCTAATTCTGCCCACCACCAGCAGTTCGATCCTCACTGGCTCAGGGTTTGACTCAGCCTTCCATCCTTCCGAGGTCGGTAAAATGAGGACCCAGATTGTTGGGGGGCAACAGGCTGACTCTGTAAACCACTTAGAGAGGGCTGTAAAGCACTGTGGGACGGGATATAAGTCTAAGTGCTATTGATTAACAGCAGCCACTGGTCAACACCACTACAAACATACAAGCAAGAGGTCAATTACAGCTAAGTTCATCCTTTTGTCAGTTCCAGCTTTTCACTGCTAAGAAGGTGTTACTTAATTGTCCAGACAGAGAGAAGCAATTTGATGTGGGGGCACGACACCATATTGACCTTTACTGAGGAAAAAATCACATTTTCTCTTTTGTGTTAGGGACACCGCAAGGGCAACGCAGGGAAAAAAACATCACGGTGACTAATGTCAGGGCTTGTCGAGGCATCGATGGTGAACAACATTAGTGCTGCATCTCCTCTTTACTTCTCAGGAAATGAAAGGAAAAGGAGAGTCTTGAGATCAAGAAAGACAGATGTTTACTACTGGATGAACAAAACCTCCAATGCTAGTCAGAGATAATGTTACTGATGTGCTGATGCACGGAGGAGGAGGAGGGGAGGAGGAGGAGGAGGAGAGGAGGAGGAGGAGGAGGAGGACGACTCTGGGGTCCTTGGTACTCTCCTCCTCCTCCTTCTTTCCACAAATCCTACACCCTTCTGGCACTAATGATATTACCTAGTTGGGTCATGAAACGTCTATCAGAAAATCACCAAGCTCAGAGAGCACCACAGTGATTCTCCTCCTCCTCCTCCTCCTCCTCCTCCTCCTCCTCCTCCTCTTCTTCTTCTCCTTCTCCTCCTCCTCCACAAACCCCACTCTCTTCTAGCATTGATGATGTTACCTAGTAGGATCATGAAATGTCTGCAGGAAAAAAAAAACAAGCTCAGAGAGCACCAACGAATTTAAGTACACATATATATACATATATGTACACACACACACAAACACACACACACACATATTATAAGAGTAAGCAAACGCGAACACCAGGAAAAATATAAAACTAGAAATATTTATTCTAATGCCAAGCTTTCATCGGCTAACTGCCGACATCATCAGGGCTTAAAATCAGTCAATGGGTTTCATGACACACACACACACAAACACACACATACACACACACATATATACATACATACATACATACATACGTTCTAAAAATTCGAGTCCCAGGTATATTCATTATAAAAACTGATAAAACGCTGGTCAACCGGGACAATATGTATATGTAGAGAAGAGAAGATGGACAAGGGTATCAACAGTCTTTGTGAAAGGAAAGTTGTCACGTTGGGGCTATATTGTCCACAAGATACATTTAGCTGCTCACGTCGGATGTTTTTGCATGGACAACAGATGGAAATGTAGCCACCTTTTACCTTTTGCTCTTAGGGTTAGATGAGGCTGGGAGGGGGGATGTGAAGGAGAGTGCAGCTAGACATAACAACACTAGACCTAGCCTGAGAAACAAGGTTATTGTAACCAGAGCTGATAAGGAATTGGCCGACTGGAGAACTGGAGAGGAAGCCCAAGTTTCAAGCTAATTGGGGAATGTGATTTATGACTGTTAATTGGAGGAGGGAATTGTGCTTTGATACTATGTGCCCAGGGGAGGGGAATTCAATATTTTGCTTTGATTATGCTGTGAGGATGTTATGCTACTCAGAAGGAAGATTCTTTAAGGTAAACAATGCCTCGAAGTTCTGTTGAAGAGTTTCATCTGTCGGAACCATGACATTTAGCTGGAAGAGCAATTTGAACTGAAGTTTCTAGAAAAGCCCCCAACAAAGCACAATGTTGACAGTCCTTCCAGCGGAAACCACAGCTGGCCTAGCCAGTAGCCTTAAGCTGGTGGAGAAAGCTCGCCTCTCCATCAAAGACAGCCGGCAGGGCTGCACTCAAAACATGCTCTTTGGTCATCACAGATCCACGCTCAGCTTGGCGGACGCTGCTACTCTCAAAGGCTTGGCGACAACTCAACATGATGTCCCCGTAGATCAAAGACCAGTCCATCAGGCTACTCAAGCGACAGGGCCTCTAACCATGGGTGTTCACAATCTTCCTGTCTTCCTTCTACAATGGCAAATATTGGCTCAAGGGGACAGGCTTGCCAACCTGTGTTACGTTATTGTGATTACCAATAGCTTCCGACAACTTGGTTTATGGTTGGGGAAGGGGGTCCCCATGGGAACGGAAAAGGTCTCCCTTTCCTCCCCCACCACAAAGTTTAAGGCCAAAGAGAAATTCAGTTATTTGTCTGCTCGGATTCCTGCTCCTGCGCTGAAGTTTATCTTCGTGCAGAAGAATCGTTGGTAAGAATACCAAGCGACGGACAGAAAAACAAAACAGGATAACGGGGATGGAAGAGAGAAGAGTGTTGTGGGGGTCTTTGAGGAGGGGCCCCTGAAGTTTTTGACCCTGATGCCATGGGACTGGAGAAGGTAGGAAGGTGTCACACCGTGTAATCCAGAAAGATTAAAAAGATAAGAAAGCAATATCCAGAATAATGGGTTTTGAAGCAGAGTCTAATCCAGGGGTGTCCGACCTTGGCAACTTTAGGACTTGTGGACTTCAACTCCCAGAATCCCCTACCCAGCAATAATAATAATAACAACAACAACAACAGCAGCAGCAGCAGCAGCAGCAGCAGCAGCAGCCTGGATAATGGATGTGGCAATGCCTGGAGACAGCAGAATAGACGAGAAAGAACTGGAGAAGATAACAAAATACAAAGACCTACAAATAGAAATAGAAAGACTGTACTGTGGCAAAAGCAAGCGAGGGTAGTACCAATAGTCATAGGCGCCTTGGGTGCAATCCCAAAACAACTGGAGCACCACTTGAACACCATTGGCACTGACAAATTTGCCATTAGTCAATTGCAAAAGGCGGCCTTACTAGGAACTGCTTCCATCCTGCGACGATACCTGTAATACCATCAAACATCCACATCTGCCTATCCCAGGTCCTGAGTAAGGACTCGATAGGTAGACAAAATGCCAAATCCAGTCTGAACATCTGGCTGACTGTGCGATGATCCATAATAATAATAATAATAATAATAATAATAATAATAATAATAATAATAATAATAATAGTAGTAGTAGTAGTAGTAGTAGTAGTAGTAGTAGTAGTAGTAATAGTAGTAGTAATAGTAGTAGTAGTAGTAGTAGTAATAGGTCCTGGGTAAGGACTCGATAGGTAGACAAAATGCCAAATCCAGTCTGAACATCTGGCTGACTGTGCGATGATCGATAATCATCATCATCATCATCTCTCTCCCAATACAGCATCCATTCCATTTAGAGAAGCCATCTCCAAAGTTCCTGTGTCTTGGGATCGAAATATTTTTGCCCCCGTTTGGCACGTTCAGAACTGCAAAGCCGAAGACAGGCAGCTGTGGTTTGCTTCAATGCCAGGCCCTGGTTCCTTCCAGGCACCAGCAACGGGCGTTTCAATCGATCAATCAGAATAGAGTTAGAAGGGCTTCATCAGGATGCCTCTCCTGAAACATCTCAGAACATCAGGCTGAACTCTTCTGACAGTGTCACTGGCCCTGAGCTGCTGGGATGCGCCAGGCGAAGCATCACCGACGTCCTGGGGTGAAGCTGGCACGGCTCTCTCCTCAGGTCATGGCTGCTTCAGCCGGAGACACTTTTGTGCCACTCTTGAGACTGTCTTCAAAAAGAAACACCGCTGTACAAACGCCCCTACGGGTTGCAGCTTTGAAGAAACGCACCACGTGTGCATCACAGCTTGGTCTGTTGTGATCCGGTCCCGGGTTCATCAAGGACCTAACAAGGAAACAGACTGGCTAGGCCAGGGGTAGGCAACCTCGGCTCTTTTATGACGCATGGACTTCAACTCCCAGAATTCCTGAGCCAGCCTGGCTCAGCTTGGAAGACTTTCCCTTTCCCCTCAGCATGGCTGGCTCAGGAATTCTGGGAATTGAAGTCCACGCCTCATAAAAGAGCCAAGGTTGCCTACCCCTGGCCTAAGAGGCTCACCGCTTAGAACAGGAGGACTTTCTGCAAATAGTGGCCCAGAGGCACGTCAAAAGCATTGCTTTTTGTGGGTTTTTTTTTTTCTCTCTCTCTCTCTCTCTGTGGTTTTTTTAAATGGCATTTTATGTGCGACTTCTTAGAAAAGCTCTTAGAGGTAATGAAGTGGTTATTCTCTGATGCTTTTTAGACTGCAGAGAGCATCAATCCATTAAAGTTTTCGATATTTTCTTCAATAGCCTCTTATGGAATGAGAATTTGTGCCGCGGACAAACTTTCTTTATGTCATCCGACGTTACAGAATAACAGAACGACAAAGTCGGAAGGGATCTTGGAGGTCATCTAGTCCAGCCTCCTGCTCAGGCAAGAAACCCCTAGAGCAGGGGCCTTCAAAATTGGCCCTTGTAGGACTTGTGGACTTCAACTCCCAGAATTCCTCAGCCAGCATGGACCATATAAGCCAGGGGCCTTCAAACCTGGCCCTTTGATGACTTGTGGACTTCAACTCCCAGAATTCCTCAACCAGGCATGCTGGCTGAGGAATTCTGGGGGTTGAAGTCCACAAGTCATCAAAGGGCCAGGTTGGAAGACTCCTGTCTTAAATCTCACACACAAAATGGAGGCTGACTGAGGAATTCTGGGAGTTGAAGTCCACGAGTCATAAAAGGGCCAAGTTTGAAGACCCCTGCCCTATACCACTCCAGACAAATGACTCTCCAGTTACTTATTGAAAGCCTCCACGGATGGAGACCCACAGCAGAATAACAAAATTAACAGAGTTGGAAGGGACCTTGAGAGGTCTTCTAGTCCAGCCCCCGCTCAAGCAGGAGACCCTATTCCATTTCAGGCAAATGGGTGTCCAATTTCTTCTTAAAAACCTCCAGTGTTGGAGCAGCCACAACCTCTGTTCCACTGGTTAATTGTTCCGACTGTCAGGAAGTTTCTCCTTAGTTCCAGGTTGCTTCTCTCCAGGATGAGTTTCCATGATCCGTTGCTTCTTGTCCTGCCTTCAGGCGCTTTGGAGAATAGCTTGACTCCCTCTTCTTTGGGGCAGCCCCTGAGAGATTGGAAGGCTGCTATTATGCCAGCCCTTTTCATTCAAACTAGACATCCCTGATTTTTAGACCCGTTATGGTATGGAAAGACAAAATGGCAGGTGGACCTCAGTGGACATGAAGACGTTAAGAGGGACGCTAACAGGGAAGCAGATGCTTTCAATTCAAAGGTAGGAAGATGCTTTGCAGTGTGGGAGGATAGATGCTTTCCTGGGATTGAGCAAGGCGAAATGTGTGCCTTTCTTGGCCACTGTTTCCATCCAATGCAATTTTGGGGAAGGAGGCAGATGCTTTAATGAGATCTAGACAAACGCTTCATCTGTGCTCTTGCGTGCTACAAAACCTACCTCTGTGTTTTTTAAATCCAGGGGAAATCTGTGTATGTTATGTAAGTTATCCACATCCCGGCGCATTAGCTAATTGAATGAAATAAGTTAGGAGAAGTTGGTAATACTCATAGAAGAGAAAATGTGTAGCTTTGTAGCTCAGGGTTGAACTGTGGGGTCCTCGGTGCTTTCTGAACTTTCTTGAAGACGTTTCATGACCCAACTAGGTAACACCATCAGTGCTAGAAGGGAGTGGGGTTGGAGGAAGAGGAGGAGGAGGAGGAGGAGGACGACGACTGTGGAATCCTTGGTGCTCTCTGATTGGTTGCTTTCTTTCAGACATTTCATGACCCAGCTAGGTAACATCATCAGTGCTAGAAAGGAGTGAGGTTGGAGGAGGAGGAGGAGGAGGAGGAGGAGAACGACTGTGGAGTCCTTGGTGCTCTCTGATTGGTTGCTTTTTTTCAGACATTTCATGACCCAGCTAGGTAACATCCTCAGTGCTAGAAGGGAGTGAGGTTGGAGGAGGAGAACTGTGGAGTCCTTCGTGCTCTCTGATTGGTTGCTTTTTTTCAGACGTTTCATTACCCAGCTAGGTAACATCATCAGTGCTAGAAGGGAGTGAGGTTGGAGGAGGAGGAGGAGGAGGAGGAGGAGGAGAATTGTGGAGTCCTTGGTGCTCTCTGATTGGTTGCTTTCTTTCAGACGTTTCATGACCCAGCTAGGTAACATCATCAGTGCAAGAAGGGAGTGGGGATTGCTCTCAGTTTATAACTGAACAACAAAATTGGAAGGGGTCTTCTAATCTAGCTTATATACAAGTGGCTTGTCCTGTCCCTCTTGATGGGAGTGTTCTTGGTTTTTATATTTCTTTTTTTTAAATCAACAACAACAATAAAATTATACATAAAAGTGTCTGAAGTTTGGGCTTGTATCCCGCCAGGCAAAGAAGTTGAATCAGAAGGGAAAGACCTGTAAATGCTTCTCTAACCTCCGACTGCCCCACAGGCCAAAAGATCCTTTCGCTCCTTGTCAAGTGACTTTGCTGTGCAAGCAATAAAAGCGGCTGGAATGTCCAATCGGGAGGGGCAATTTTCACATTGCCTGCTCTAAAAAAACAACAACAACAAAACAACAAAAAAACAGCAACCACAACGAGATTGATTTGAAAAGTCCTTTTGGCTAGGAGAGCGAAGCAAGAATTGTTGCCTCAACAGAGAGCGCAGCGTGTCACAAAATCCTTGATCTCGGAGGCTATCAGTGAAGAGCCAAAAATCCCCGTTCACTTGTCGGCACCTCTTTACCAGATGTGTGAAAATGTGTGTATCATTTAGCCTTGTGCCAAGTTGGGTTTGGGTCTGGAGAGGAGGCCCGCTGGGGACAGGTGGCCTTGATTTATAGAACCAGCAAAACCTCCTTGCAAAATCCAGACTTGATTGATGAGACGAGGCCCCTTACCTGACGTTGACGGGCACGAGGCAGAACTTTTGGGGCAGCACACGTGGCATTACTGCCCCCCCCGGCTTTCCTGGACTCCCCCATCAGCCAGAGAGGAAGGAGAGAGAGGGGGACTGGCTGATGGAGGAAACCAGCAGCTTCACCTGAAGGATTCTCCTCAGCTGTCCCCTCTAGGAATGTATGTGCGGCACAATTGTCAGCTCTCATAAAAGCTTTCGCAATGTCACACTAGCAAACCCGCCACGCTGTCACCAGTCGTCTAGGTGGCCTCCGTCATGATGGGTTTCACAATCACTTAGCAAAATTTTATATTTTTAAAGAAAAAACTGTCATCTCTCTCTCTCTCTCTCTCTCTCTTTCTCTCTCTCTATCTCTCTATCTATCTCTTTATCTATCTCTCTATCTACCTATATTTATCTATCCATCTCTATCGTGTCTGTCTGTCTGTCTATCTATCTATCTATCCATCTCTATTGTATATCTATCTCCATCCGTCTGTCTGTCCACCTACCTACCTATCTCCATCACATATGTCAGTCTATTTATATCATCTATCTATCTCTATTGTATATGTCTATCTATCTATCTATCTATCTATCTATCTATCTATCTATCTATCTATCTATGTATCTATCTATCCATCCATCCATCCATCCATCCATCCATCTCTATCGTATATCTATCTCCGTCCGTCTGTCCATTCATCCGTCCATTCATCCGTCCATTCATCCGTCCGTCCATCCATCCATCCATCCATCCATCCATCCATCCCTATCGTATATGTCCGTCTATCTATCTATTTATCCGTCCATCCATCTCTATTGTATATCTATCTCCGTCCGTCTGTCTGTCCACCTACCTATCTCTGTCGCATATGTCAGTCTATCTATATCCATCCATCTCTATCATATATGTCCATCTCTCTCTCTCTCTCTCTCTCTCTCTCTCTCACATGTCAGTCTATGTCTGTCTGTCTGTCTGTCTGTCTGTCTGTCTGTCTGTCTGTCTATCTATCTATCTATCTATCTATCTATCTATCTATCTATCTATCCATCTCTATCGTATATCTATCTCTGTCTGTCCACCAACCTATCTACCTACCTATTTATCCCAACTAGCACGCAGGAGACAAGATGAAAACTGTAATTGCCCAACACACAGACAGACTTAATCACAGTTTCAACTGGGAAACTGCGAGCATCCTAGACCACAGGTCGGCAACCTGCGGCTCCGGAGCCGCATGCAGCTCTTTGAGCCTTCCCCTGCGGCTCCCAGCCTCCTCTGCCTTTGCAGAGAGAGACAGAGACAGAGAGAGGAATTGCGCTTCCCTGCTTCTCTCTCTCTCTCTCTCTCTCTCTCTGTGTGTGTGTGTGTGTGTGTGTAAAAAAGAGAGTGCACTCACAGTGTTCTCCAAGGAGCTGAAAAGCTTACTGGGCGGAGCTCCTCCCTTTGCTGCGTCTCTGAAGGAAGCAGGAAGCAGGAAGGGCAGGAGAGAGCTAGCTAGCCCAGCTAGGCTGACTCAGGAATTCTGGGAGTTGAAGTCCATGAGTCATAAAAGAGACGAGGTTGCCTACCCCTGATCTTGTTGGACAACAGCCTGAAGCTTGTCAGGTGAGCAGCAGATAGGAGAGGGGGGGGGGAGAAAGAGAGAGAGAGAAAGAGAGAGAGGGAGAGAGAGAGAGAGAGAGAGAGGAAAGAGAGAGAGAGAAAGAAAGAGAGCGGGGGAAGAGGAGTGGCAGACCAAGGGCAGATAGAGAGGGAGAGAGAGAGAGAGAGAGACCCTTTTGACATCTAAAATGAAGATAACACTGCATATATCCTTTTTTTACCTGTGTGTGTGTGTGTGTGTATATATATATACATACATACATATACATATATATATATACACACACACACACATACATACACACACACAAACACACACACACAAACACACACACACCTATAATAAAGGTAAAAAAGGATATATGCAGTGTTATCTTCATTTTAGATATCAAAATGGTTTTGCGGCTCCCACTGTTTTGTTTTTGGTGGGAAACGGGTCCAAGTGGCTCTTTAAGTGTTTTGGGTTGCCTACCCCTGTCCTAGACCAAGCCAAGTCCCAAAACACGAGGGAATACCTGGAACCTGGAAACCCAGACAAACGACCCATCGACAGGCACATAGATATAAACAATGTCTACACACCATACGAAAGAGAAAATTGGTGTCATAAAGTACACAAAATGAAGCTCAAGAGAAGCTGAGGACACGCACGTATGGGCTGAGCCCAGATGTAACAGTGCGTAATCTGTCTAGCTAACGGGTTTTCCGCTGAAAAGATGCCAAATGAACTCATCCAATTTGCATCATCAATAAGGAAGCTCACAATATGCCGCAATAAATCGACAAGATCTAGAGGTGTCCCTCAAGGTCCTTCAAAATCCAGGAAGAGGATCTTCAAATACCACCCTCCCCCCCGAGCACTCGGTTCTCTTGCTCCACGGGGTAACGACGCCTTCAAAATGGTGTAGCTGGCCAAAGAGACTTTCGACTTGCCGAAAAGCTCCCTCTGACATACACAAATGTACATACACCATTTACCGTGGAAGGCAGGAGTCAAGCCGTTTCACCGTCCCAAAAATGTCAAAAACAAACACGAACGCCAGAGCAGAATTCGTGATAGGTCGTTTTTGATCGCTGAAAGACTTTTAGCATCGTATTCGCAAAAAGAGAAATGAAGCTTGTCCGTGATCTTTAAAAGCAAACACGGTGTGGATTGTCGGTATTTCAGCATTTGGGGGGGGGAAGGAGGGAGGAATTTTATAGGAAAGAAAAACTCCACTTTTTTCCCCCACTGGGGCAACATCGCAAGCCGTTGTTCAGTTAGTGACATGGTTGTTAAACGAATCTGGCTTCCCCAGATTGTCGGAAGGTTCGCAAAAGGGGATCCCGTAACCCCGGAACGCTGCAACCTGTCATAAATAGGAGCCAGTTGCCAAGCGGGTGAATTTTGATCACGTGACCATGGGGAGGCTGCAATGGTTGTAAGTGTGAAAAACGGCCGTAAGTTGCTTTTTTCAGTGCCGTTGTAACTCGGAACGGTCACTAAGCAAACTGTTTCAAGCTGAAGACTATCTGTATTCCTGTTCTGAATACTCTTCAAAGGTAGCCCCATGTAAAGAGCATTGACCATTTGCAGGATATCACAGTCTGCTAAAAGGGGCTAGGGCAGGGGTCTTCAAACTTGGCCACTTTTAAGACTTCAACTCCCAGAATGGCTCAGGAATTCTGGGAGTTGAAGTCCACGAGTCCTAAAAGAGCCAAGGTGGCCTACCCCTGTCCAAAGTCCTCCTGTTCTAAGCGGTGAGCCTCCTAGACCAGGAGTAGGCAACCTCGGCTCTTTTATGACTGGTGGACTTCAACTCCCAGAATTCCTGAGCCAGCCACGCTCAGGGGAAAGGGAGAGGTTTCCAAGCTGAGCCCTGCTGGCTCAGGAATTCTGGGAGTTGAAGTCCACCAGTCATAAAAGAGCCAAAGTTCCCTACCCCTGGTCTAGGAGGCTCACCGCTTAGAACAGGAGGACTTAGGACAGGGATAGGCAACCTTGGCTCTTTTATGACTCATGGACTTCAACTCCCAGAATTCCTGAGCCAGCCATGCTGAGGGGAAAGGGAGAGGTTTCCAAGCTGAGCCACGCTGGCTCAGGAATTCTGGGAGTTGAAGTCCACCAGTCGTAAAAGAACCAAGGTTGCCTACTCTGGTCTAGTTTAACGAAGAGAAGGACGAGGGGGGACATGACAGCAGTCTTCCAATATCTCAGGGGCTGCCCCAAAGAAGAGGCAGTCAAGCTCTTCTCCAAAGCCCCTGAAGGCAGGACAAGAAGCAACGGATGGACACTAATCAAGGAGAGAAGCAACCTGGAACTAAGGAGAAACTTCCTGACAGTTAGAACAATTAACCAGTGGAACAACCTGCCTCCAGAAGCAGTGAATGCTCCAATACTGGAGGATTTTAAGAAGAGATTGGACAGCCATTTGCCTGGAATGGTAGAGGGTTTCCTGCCTGAGCAGGGGGTTGGACTGGAAGACCTCTAAGGTCCTAATCAAGGACAGAAGCAACCCAGAATTAAGAGAAACTTCCTAACAGTGAAGACAATTAACCAGAGGAATAGTTTACCTCCAGAAGCTGTGGGTGCTTCAATCACTGGAGGAATTTAAAAAGAGACGGGACAACCATTTGTCTGAAATGGTGTAGGGTCTCCTGCTTGAGCAGGGGGTTGGACTAGATGACCTCCAAGGTCCCTTCCAATTCTATTCTGGTGGATTGAAGTCAACCAGACCTTCCCCTTTCCCTCCCCACCCCGGAATCGCAACCGTTCTTCATTGCCATTTGATGCTGATGAACCACGGCCGATGCGGACCGATTTCCAGCTGCCTCGGTTGCCCAAACTCAAAGGATTATGACTCCCGGCATTTCCGCCGTCTGAAAAACACGGTCGTTTCCCGTCCCTGGTTATTTTATTACAGTGGTTCTCAACCTGTGGGTCGGGACCCCATTTGGGGTCGAACGACCATTTCACGGGGGTCGCCAAAGAACGCAGTCCGCCATTTTTTCCCCCTTTTCCTTAGCTGTGCTACTCCCTTTTATTCTATTGGCTTTTGAAAGCCAATAGAATAGACTCTCTTGAATAGAGTCCAATTCTATTGGCTTTCCAAAGCCAATAGGAATTGTCCAGGCTGTCTCTGCCCTGCTGAGCCCGCCAAAAGTCCCAGTCTGCAAACGGTGCTGCACCAGTTGAGTAGTCCTCGACTTACGACCAGTTGAGTAGTCCTCGACTTACGACCGGTTGGGGGTCGCGGCATTAAAAAGGTTGAGAACCACTGTTTTATTGCCTTTCCTCGGCCGGCCCCAGGATGGCAGGCATGTGTTAGCCGACTGCCTGCTGACAAATATGTTTCACAAAGCATATGCAGGAGGATTATGTTGAGAAGCCACGTGGTTTTGGCAGAAGGGGAACATTCCGGAATGTCAAAGCAATGTTTCGCTGGTCTGCTGAAAGGGTTGAGACTCCTAAGCGCACACGGCCTGTGTGGAAGTTGGGTTTAATTGCATTACGTGTGCACCGATGGAGAACACCTGGCGTCCTCGTCCCGACGAGCAGCACGAAACGAGAAAAGCGACAACCGGTTCCTTCCTTCCATTCCTTCCTTTCTCCAATTCCTTCCTTCTCTCATATGGAATCACAGCATGACCGAGTTGAAAGGGACCTTAAGAGGTCATCTAGTCCAGGGGTCCCCAACCTGGGCACCGGGCCGTGAGAATGGCTGGCCGGTGTGCGCGCGCACACCGCCCCAGTTTGCATTGCATGGGCGCTAGCGCCGCCCGTTTGCGTCGTGTGGCCGCTAACGTTGCCCGTGTTTGTGTCGTGCGGGCGCTACTGCCGCCCCTGTTTGTGTCGCGCGTGCTAATGCCACCCCCGTTGGTGTCACGCGCGCATAGGCGGTCCCATGCCGACCCCTTCCTTTCCCTCTGGGTCGCTAACCTAGAAGGATTGGGGACCTCTGTTCTAGTCCAGGGCTCCCCAACCAGCAACCGGTCCACACAAACAAGCAAAGCCCAATAGAACAGAACAGAACAGAATAGAGCTGGAAGGGACCTTGGAGGTCTTCTAGTCCAGCCCCCTCCTCAAGCAGGAGAACCTATACTATCTCAGACAGTCTCCTCTTTAAAATCTCTAGTGATGGAGCTCCCACGATTTCTGGTGGCAAGCTGTTCCACTGGTTAATTGTCCTCACTGTCAGGAAGTTTCTCCTTCATTCCAGGTTGCTTCTCTCTTTGGTCAGTTTCCAACCATTGTTTCTCGTCCTGCCCTCTGGTGCTTTGGAGAATAACGTGATCCCCTCTTCTTTGTGGCAGCCCCTCAAATATTGGAATATTGCTATTATGTCTCCCCTATTTCTTCTTTTCTTTAGAGACTAGCCAAACCCAAGTCCCGCAGCCGTTCTTCGTATGTTTTAGTCTCCAGGCCTTTCATCATCTTAGTTCCTCTTCTCTGAATTTTTTTTCCAGACTCTCAACATTTTTTTTGTAATATGGTGACCAAAATTGGCTGCAGTATTCCAGGCGTGGCCTTACTAAGGACTTATAAAAGCGGTATTAATACTTTGCGTGATCTTGATTCTATGCCTCTGTTTATGCAGCCCTGGATTGTATTGGGTTTTTTTTGACTACTGCTGTACACGGCTGGTTCATAGTCAAGCGATCGTCCACTAGGACTCCAAGGTCCCTCTCACAGTTACTGTTTTTGAGCCAGGTCTCGCCCAATATAATAATAATAATAATAATAATAATAATAATAATAATAATAATAATAATAATAATAATAGGTAGGTAGGTAGGTAGGTAGGTAGATTGATAGATAGATAGATAGATAGATAGATAGATAGATAGATAGATAGATAGATAGATAGATAGATAGATAGACAGATAGATAGATAATGGATAGATGGACATATACAATAGAGATAGATAGATAGACAGACAGACAGACAGACAGACAATAGAGATGGATGGATGGATGGATATAGACATATGCGATAGAGATAGATAGATAGATATTAGATAGATATTAGATTGATATAATAATAATAATAATAAAGTTGGAAGGGACCTTGGAGGTCATCTAGTCCAACCCCCTGCTCAGGCAGGAAACCCTACACCATTTCGGACAAATGGCTGTCCAGTCTCTTCTTGAAAACTTCCAGTGTTGGAGCATTCACAGCTTCTGGAGGGAGGTTGTTCCACTGGTTAATTGTTCTCACTTTCAGGAAGTTTCTCCTTAGTTCTAGGTATTTGTGCCTTTGGTTTTTCCCGCCTAAATGTAAGACTTTGCTTTTCTCCACATTCTAGTCCAACCCCTCTCAGCCCAGCTCACATAGACCCAGTGACTTTCCATCCACAAATCCTTTCTCCTTCTACTTTATAAAAGCAGCCAGAAAGGACGGCTCCCGTCACAAAATCATTTTTCTTCTCCCGGGTTTTGCCGCAAAAAAGGAAAAAAAAAAAGTGAAGAAAAAAAAAAGCCGGTGAAGATGTAGCAAATGCCATCTTTCCCGTCCAGCGTGAAAAGCCCGTTGCGCAACACCAAGAGAGAGTGCCCTAACTATTTTTAGGATGTGCGTTATTTCCCCACGCCTGGCCGTCAAGCATTTTGTAGAAATTGCTATTCGAGTCGCATCGGTGGGGAAAGTGGGAAAAGAAAGTAGCAAAAAAAAAAAAAGAAAAGAAAAAGAAAAAAAGAAGAAAGAAGAGGGAAAAATAAAATAAAATAAGCACCCGGGACTTTTCATTATGCCTTGTGTGCTTTTTGAATGTCAGCCGCAGAGATAAGATCTGATCGCCTGTGACAAGCTGACAGAAACGCCGGAGATGAACAGGCAGAACCACACGGCGCAGCAAAACGGTCACTTTGGAGAAAGAGCTTTTTTTTTTCTCTCTCTCCCCCCCCCCCTTCCACTTTCCAAGGAGGATGGCCTTCCCTGTCACAACGCGGCGGCTGACAACTTTATGAAATGCACTCGAAAGACGGAGAGAGTTTTTGTAGATGACGACGCCGTTAGCAGAGAGACCGTCGCTGACGGGAAGAATCCAAACTTGATGACTTGTCATCCAGTTTTTCTCTTCGCCACGGGTCTCCAAATCAATAAGGTTTTTTTTCCCCTTTTTAAAGGTGAGGAAATGGGGGGAGGAGGAGGAGGAGGAGGTGGAGGAGGAGTATGACTGTGGGGTCCTTGGTGGTCTCTGAACTTGGTTCTTTTCTTGTAGATGTTTCATGACCAAACTAGGGAACATCATCAGTGTTAGAAGGGAGTGGGGTTTGTGGAGAGGAGGAAAAAGAGAAGTGAGGAGGAGGAGGAGCAGGAGGAGCAGGAGGAAAAGGACTGTGGAGTCCTTGATGCTCTCTGAGCTTGGTGGTTTTCTTGCAGACGTTTCATGAGCCATGTAGGGAACATCATCAGTGCTAGAAGGCAGTGGGGTTTGCAGAGAGGAGGAGGAGGAGGAGGAGGAGGAAGGACTGTGGGGTCCCTGGTGCTCTCTGAGCTTGGTGGTTTTCTTGGAGACGTTTCATGACCAAACTAGGTAACATTATCAGTGCTAGAAGGGATTCTGGGAGTTGAAGTCCACGAGTCATAAAAGAGCCAAGGTTGCCTACCCTTTGTCTAGGAGGCTCACCGCTTAGAACAGAGGACAGGGGTAGGCAACCTTGGCTCTTTTAGGACTCGGGGACTTCGACTCCCAGAATTCCTGAGCCAGCATGGCTCAGCTTGGAAACCTCTCCCTTTCCCCTCAGCATGGCTGGCTCAGGAATTCTGGGAGTTGAAGTCCACCAGTCATAAAAGAGCCCAGGTTGCCTACCCCTGTCCTAAGTCCTCCTGTTCTAAGCGGTGAGCCTCCTAGACCAGGGGTAGGCAACCTTACCAAGGCCTTGTAAAGTGGTATTAACACTTCACCTGATCTTGATTCTATCCCTCTGTTAATGCAGCCTAGCACTGTGTTGGCTTTTTTGGCAACTGCAGCACACGGCTGGCTCATATCTAAGGGATTGTCCACTAGGACTCCGAGATCCCTCTCACAGTTGCTACTATTCAGCAAGGTACCCCCTCTACATTTGGTTTTTGTTGCCTAAATGTAGAACCTTACTTTTTTCACCACTGAATTTTATTTTGTTAGATAGCGCCCAGTGTTCAAGGCTGTCCAGATTATACCCAAACGGTGCTCTATTAAGTTCCCCATCTTCCATCTTCCTCAGCTAAGGTATTTGCGAGGCCTAGCAGCCCCTGATGGGGGAATTCCCAATGTCTTTTAATAATTGACATTCTGCTGGGGAAGACAGAAGAGGCTTCATTTGCGGGCTTGTAAAGCCCAAACCTGTTTATCAGGAAATCGGCTTAGCTTGCAGCCGGAGCTGCAGCGTTCCGGCTGGGCTGCTTATTAATCATAACTGGCAGCAAATGATAAACCATTTGCTACCAGCCACCACCAAACTTTTTCTCCACTCCTGATCAATAATAAATTACTATTGTTTGCAGCCAAAGGGGGCTGAGAAAGGCAACCCGAAGCAGCAAAAATGCAACCGAAAGGAAGGAAGGGACGACTTTTGCAATCGAGTTAGAAAGAAAGAGACGTGAGGATAGATGAGCCCAGTAACAGAATAACAGAATTGCAAGGGGACCTTGGAGGTCTTCTAGTCCAGCCCCCTGCTCAAGCAGGAAACCCTATTCCAGTGATGGTGAACCTTTTAGAGACCGAGTGCCCAAACTGCCACCCAAAACCCACTTATTTATCACTGGGTGCCAGGCGGGCGTGGCCCGCTGGGTGGCCGTGGCTGTGGTGGTCATGGCAGACTGGGTGGGTGTGGCCAAGGTGGGCGTGGTCACCTCGATGTTGCTCTTGTGGGGGCCGGACAGGGTTGGGGGAGATCCAGGGGGTCTCTGGCAGGTGGGGCAGTGGGCAGGAGGCTCATCCTGCGGGGTGAGGCAAGGCAAGGCACGGCACGGGTGCCATTGTCGCAGGGCAAGGCGAGGCAGGGGCCAGGACGGCTGCTGCCCGACACCATCGGCCCCCACACACAGAGCCCAGCGAGCGCATGGGGGCCGACAGTGTCCGTCAGTAGCCACAGCCTGCCAGCCCCTCGACCGGCACACTCTGGGGCTCTACAGCCCACCGCCAGCAGTTCAGAGAAGCCGCCTCTGAGCTGGACAGCCAGCCGGCCGACAGCTGAGGAGGCGATGCAGTGGGTCGTGCCCGGGAAAAGGAGAGCATGCAAGGCCAGGAGGGATGGGATGGAGGGGAGGGGAAACCAGCCGTGCTGGGATGCATCCGGCCACGTGGGACCTCGGCGAGTTAGCGGGCGGCTGGTTGAAGAGGAGGTTGCCATCTCCAGGGCATGGCGCACGTGTCCACAGAGAGGGCTCTGAGTGCCGCCTCTGGCACACGTGCCATAGGTTCACCACCACTGCCCTATAATAATAATAATAAAGTTGGAAGGGACCTTGGAGGTCATCGAGTCCAACCCCCTGCTCAGGCAGGAAACCCTACACCATTTCGGACAAATGGCTATCCAGTCTCTTCTTAAAAACTTCCAGTGTTGGAGCATTCACAGCTTCTGGAGGCAGGTTGTTCCACTGGTTAATTGTCCTCACTGTCAGGAAGTTTCTCCTTAGTTCCAGGTTGCTTCTCCCCTTGATGGGTTTCCACCCGTTGCTTCTTGTCCTGCCTTCAAGCGCTTTGGAGAATAGCTTGACTCCCTCTTCTTTGGGGCAGCCCCTGAGATACTGGAAGACTGCTATCACGTCCCCCCTCGTCCTTCTCTTCGTTAAACTAGACCAGGGGTAGGCAACCTTGGCTCTTTTATGACTCATGGACTTCAACTCCCAGAATTCTTGAGCCAGCATGGCTCAGATTGGAAACCTCTCCCTTTCTCCTCAGCATGGCTGGCTCAGGAATTCTGGGAGTTGAAGTCCATGAGTCATAAAAGAGCCCAGGTTGCCTACCCCCGAACTAGACATACCCAATTCCAGCAGGCTTTCCTTGTATGTTTCAGCCTCCAGCCCCCTGATCATCTTTGTTGCTCTTCTCTGCACTCTTTCTAGAGTCTCAACAACTTATTTACATCCTGGTGACCAAAACTGGATGCAAATTTCCAAGTGTGGCCTTACCAAGGCATTGAAGAGTGGTATTAATACTTCACATGATCTTGATTCTATCCCTCTGTTAATGCAGCCTAGTACTGTGTTGGCTTGTTTGGCAGCTGCAGCCCACGGCTGGCTCCTATGTAAGTGATTGTCTATTTCAGACAAATGGCTGTCCAATGTTTTCTTGAAAACCTCCACGGATGGAGCACTGGATTGGCCTTTTTATACAACTATCAAGTCCTTCGCAAGGACCTGGGATAGGCAGATGTTCTTCGATGGTCATCATGACCATCGTCAAAATAAATTGATAAAAGAGAAAAACACACCTTCTGAAGCACAAACACACACACGCACACACACACACACCCCGACAATATGAAATTAAGTGCTGGAAGCTAAAGCAAAACATTCAAATCTGGGCAAATGGCTACTGAAGAAGGCATAAAAGAAACTAGGGAACCTCTTGCCTTTTGACTTTTCTGCAAATGTTGTCCCCCCATCCTGAAGCCCGTGTAGGCAACCACGAGGGCTAGCCACCTGATATTGTCTCACTTTTGAATGGAACAAAAGGGTTTGAGATACAATGTCAAACTATATGGTTTTGCAATACACAGCCCATAGATACACCAAAAAGAAAAAAAACATCCAGACAAGCCCAGAAAAAAATGTTATATTTATATATTTATATTATAATGGCGTATTTTATATCTATATTTATATCTATCTTTATCTATCTATCTATCTATCTATCTATCTATCTATCTATCTATCTAATCTATATCTATCTATCTATCCTCTCTTGCCATCTCTCTATCCTCTCCTACTATCTATCCCTATCTCTCTTCATCTTTCTCTCTCTCTCTATGTCTGTCTATCTCTCTCTCTATCTATCTATCTATCTGTATCTCTCTCACACTATATCTCTCACACTATTATCTTATCATCTCTCTATCCTCTTACTATCTATTTCTCTCTTCATCTTTCTTTTTCTCTTTCTCTCTCTGTCTGTCTGTCTATCTAACCATCTCTATCTCTATCTACCTATTTATCTATCTATATCTGTCTTTCTATCTATATATATCACTTACACTATCTCTATCTCTCACACTATATCTATCTATCTATCTATCTATCTATCTATCTATCTATCTATCTATCTATCTATCTATCTATCTCACATACACTATCTATTTCTCTCTCTTTCTCTCATCGTCTGTCTGTCTGTCTGTCTGTCTATCCATATTTATCCATCCATCCATCCATTACCTGTCTGTCTGTCTGTCTATACATACACGCCTACATTGTCTGTCTGTCTGTCTCTCTCTATGGGAGAAAGGAAGCTGAGTGGGTACCTCAGAAGCGGATGGAAGATGACCGTGATGTTCCGAGCTCCTGGTTTGCAGACAAACTTTGTCCTACCACCTTCGATTAAATTGTCGTCAGGGTCTCCTTAAAAGGATGAAAAAAATACATTAGAAACGGCTGATTTGCAGGCAATTTCAGATTTCTTTTTTTTTTAAAAAAGCTCCTTTGGGGGATATGCATAAATAAATGGGTTAATCTGGTGTATTGCCAAGTCTACAAATCCCCCTGTAACCTGGCCAGATTACAAACTTACTTAGGATTCTTCTCCAAGGCAAAAAAACCCCAGGACAATCTCACACAAGTAAACTTGGCTTAACCTACTTTCATTTGGGTCCGAGTGAATTTTAGCCAGTAGAAGGACAGGTGGGAGTTGCGTTGCCCAGGTAGATCTTCATGGAATTTGGGGGTCATATGAGTGGTTTTAGAAAAGTCTACTACGTGGTAAGATCAGCCTATCTTCCCATCTCCAATTTACCTGGGGGGGGGGTAAATTCTGACAATCAAACACAATTTGAAGCAACGCTACTAAGCTGTGGATGGCCAACTTTTAAATATTCTAAGAAAATTGATGATATTTGGAGGAGGAGGAGGAGGAGGAGGAGGAGGACGACGACGACAATGACGACTGTGGGGTCCTTGGTGCCCTCTGAGCTTGGTTGTTTTCTTGTAGACATTTCATGACCCATCTAGATAACATCATCAGTACTAGAAGGGAGTGGCGTTTGGAGTGGAGGAGGAGGAGGAGGAGGGGAGGGGGAGGAAGAGGAGGAAGTGGGGAGGAAGAAGGTGGCAGGAGGAGGAAGAGGAGGGGGAGAGGAGGACTGTGAGGTCCTTGGTACTCTTTGAGCTTGGTTGTTTTCTTGTAGACCAGTGGTTCTCAACCTTTCTAATGCCGCGACCCCATAATATAGTTCCCCATGTTGTGGTGACCCCCAACCACTTATACATCACCGGGTGCCAGGGGCGTGGCCAAAGAAAAGGGTGGGAAAATGGCGGACAGCCTTGTTTGGCGACCCCCGTGAAATGGTCGTTCGACCGCAAATGGGGTCCCGACCCACAGGTTGAGAACCACTGTTGTAGACATTTCATGACCCATCTAGATAACATCATCAGTACTAGAAGGGAGTGGCGTTTGGAGTGGAGGAGGAGGAGGAGGGGAGGAAGAGGAGGAAGTGGGGAGGAAGAAGGTGGCAGGAGGAGGAAGAGGAGGGGGAGAGGAGGACTGTGAGGTCCTTGGTACTCTTTGAGCTTGGTTGTTTTCTTGTAGACATTTCATGACCCATCTAGATAACATCATCAGTACTAGAAGGGAGTGGCGCTTGAAGTGGAGGAGGAGGAGGGGAGGGGGAGGGGGAGGAAGAGGAGGAAGTGGGGAGGAAGAAGGTGGCAGGAGAAGGAAGAGGCGGGGGAGAGGAGGACTGTGAGGTCCTTGGTACTCTTTGAGCTTGTTTTCTTGTAGACATTTCATAACCCAACAAGGTAACATCACCAGTACTACAAGGGAGAGGGGTTTGGAAGGAAAAGGAAGAGGAGGAGGAGGAGGAGGGGAGGAGGAAGAGTGTGGCAGGAGGAGGAAGAGGAGGGAGGGGAGGAAGAGGAAAAGGGTGGCAGGAGGAGGAAGAGGAGGGGGAATAGGAAGGAGGGGAGGAAGAGGAAGGTGGCAGGAGGAAGGAGAAAGGAGGACGAGAAGAAAGAGGGTGGGAGGAGGAAGAGGAAAAGAGTGGCAGGAGGAGGAAGAGGAGGGGGAATAGGAAGGAAGGGAGGAAGAGGGTGGCAGGAGGAAGAGGAGAAGGAGAAAGGAAGAGGAGAGAAGGAAGGTGGCAGGAGGAAGAGGAGGAGGGGAAGGAGGAGGAGGAGAAAGAGGATGGGAGAAGGAAGAGGAAAAGGGTGGCAGGAGGAGGAAGAGGAGGAGGGGAAGGAGGAGGAGAAAGAAGGAGGGGAGGAAGAGGGTGGCAGGAGAAAGGAGGAGGAGAAGGAGGAGGAAGAAGGTAGCAGGAGGGAGGAGGGGAAGGAGGAGGAAGAAGGTAGCAAGAAGGAGGAGGGGGAGGAGGAGGAAGGAGGGGAGGAGGATAAAGAGAGTGAGAAGAGGAGGAGGAGGGAAGGAGAAGGAGGAAGAAGAACCAATCAAGTGTACTTTGTTCTGTTTGGCCTTGAACGGCCAAATAAGCCAACTTGGTTGTCCATGCAGAACGGACGCCTCCTCATGCAGAGCGTCTCAGACGTGGCATCTCCTCCGAAGAGCCCTTTTCATTTTCCCTAAAATTTTCCAGACGTACGGAGAAGCAACTGAGAGCTGACCTCTTGTGTTTGTTTGGTGTTTTAAAAAAAAAACAAAACAAAACACCAGGCTGTAATTACAGATAACCCCCTCTCACAATTAAGCCCCTCAGAAAGTCTGAGCCACAATTCCGCTCCCTATAAATTAAAGTACACACAACAGAAACTCAATAGGAAACGGGGTAAAAATAAATAAATACATTTGTTAGAAAACAACTATCGATTCTCGGCGTGCGATAGGAGGCACGTCTCCCAGCCTGATTCACCTGCGGCCCATCTAAACCTCCGGTGCAGAAATACACTGAGAAATATAAAGGAGACGAGGCCGTCTTCCTATAGTGACTCATCCCGCATAAATCGATATTATTTGGGAGGGATCGATTTTACGATGAAGAACCAGAGTAACCCCCCCCCCCTTTATAATTAAATAAACCTTCCTTTCCCAGGAGAGCCGCCAAAGTGACCTGTCAAAATATAATGCGTAGCAGCCATTTCCGCCGTCCAGTCACGTAACTGCAATTTTTTAGGCTTTTTGGGGGCGATTTCTGGCAAAGAACAGCAATTGGGAAGAATGGATTTGTTTCGCTGCCACGCCGTTGCTTTAATAATCACGGTGATCCGCTTAATGACCGCTTTGGAAAAAGGTCGACAAACATGTCCGGTCACGTGGGCACCTAGAGTAACAAACGCAATGAATTTACAACTGAGTTTCTCCTCATGATTGTGGTCGTAAATTGAGGAATATCTATATTTGGGGGGTCTTTCTCCTCAAAAAAAAAAAAGCCTATGAGGTGCTTTTCACTGAAAAAAAGAAAAGAAATCCAGACTTCACTTCCATATTCTGCAACAAACCCATTTCTTTTTCTTCTACAGCAGACATTCTCCTCAAAGGCACTCAGGAAACCAAATCCCCAATTTAGGCTTTACAATATAAATCAAATCCCCAATCTAGGCCCATCAATATAATCCCCAATCTAGGCCCTACAATATATTCCCCAATCTAGGCCCTAGAATATAATCCACAATCTAAGCCCTACAATATATTCCCCAATCTAGACCCTACAATATATTCCCCAATCTAGGCCCTACAATATAATCCGCAATCTAGGGTTTACAATATAATCCCCAATCTAGGCCCTACAATATAATCCTCAATCTAGAGTCTACAATATGATCCCCAATCTAGGCCCAACAATATAATCCCCAATCTAGGGCCTACAATATAATCCTCAATCTAGGCCCGTCGATATAAACCCCAATCTAGGCCCTACAATATAATCCCCAATCTAGGCCCGACAATGTAACCCCCAATCTAGGATCTACAATATAATCCCCAATCAAGGCTCGACACTATAATCCCCAATCTAGGGCCTACAATATGATCCCCAATCTAGGGATTACAAAATAATCCCCAATCTAGGCCTGACAATATAATCCCCAATCTAGGGCCTACAGTATAAAACCCTACAATAACTGCTGGTGAGGTTAGTAGTATATAATTTTAAATATTTGGAATTAAGGTTACAGGTAGTCCTCAAATTACAACCACAATGGACCCCAAATTTCTGTGGCTAAGCAAGCGAGACAGTTCTTAAGGGAGCTGTGCCCCATCTTATGGCTTTTTCTGCTACAGTTGTTAAGCGAATCACAAAAGTTGTGAAGTAAATCATGCGGTTGTTAAGTGAATCCAGCTTCTCCATATAAATTTTGCTACTTGGAAGCCAGCTGGAAAGGATGGCCACTTGACTCCAGGACAGGACAATCATCATAAATGCACACCAGTTGTCAAACCCCTGAATTTTGATCATGGGGATGCTGCAAATTTTGTAAGCGCGAAACCTGGTTGTAAATCCCTTTTTTCCGTATCATTGTAACTGAACGGTCACTAAACAAAGGGTTGTTAAGCCGAGGACTCCCTGTGTTTAGCTACAGCATCACATGTTCTAATTCATTTATTTATTTCCTAACCATCATCACTTCAAACAAAGCCAATGTATTATCATGCATGGATTGGCTTCTAAAATATAATTTTATAGTTAGCTCTTTGGTCAACTGGCAGTTATCTGCTTTCCAGATAGGCCATTGTTTCGGATTCTCTCAATCCTGAGAGCGGCTGTTTAATATTTTAAAGTCACTCCATCTGTTTCAGGAGGAGAAAAAAAAATAATAATTGAAGAATAGCCGTGCCTGCCTTCATTTCTGTTAAGGTTGGCGGGTCAATTTCGTGGCCATTTATCATCTGATAAGTGAGATATATCACGCCTCAAACATAATCAAATATATATTATATATAATAGAATCAAATGCATCGATATGTACGCCGGCCCAAACACGCAACCTCTTTTCAGATGCATAATCGGGTTTTAAAAAATGTAAACTTTTCTTCCAAGTCAGGATGATGAATGAGTTTGTCACATCTCGTCTTTATTGCTTTGGGCTGGATCGTGAAAAATCCCCGGAGCACCAAAATGCTCAAATGCAGAAGGATGCCGTGGCACACGGCGCTGTGGAGGTGCAAGCCTTGATTCTAACACAAACTCCAGGGGGAGGATGTTGCAAGGCTCTTTGTCTTGATGTGAAATGAACATAATGCACAAAATAGGGAAACGTTACACGCTCTTATATCAGGAAGCATTTGTCATATTCTGGTTTGCGTTGCAGAATGTAAGAAAAGGCTGCGATTTTTTTTTCCAAACCCTGATTTTTTCACAATGTACAGTACTGTGCACTAACTATGCACCATTTCCCCCCCCCCTCTCCTTTCTGGGAAATGTGTTACTTTTCCAGGATATCCTCTGAAAATCAGTGTGGATCCATCCTTTGAAGCAGTGTTCCTCAACCTTGGAAAACTTTGAGATGTGTGGAGTTCAACTCCCAGAATTCCCCAGCCCAGCTGGTTGAAATCTACATATTGTAAAGTTGCCACGGCTGAGAAAAAAACTTTACGAGTAGTGCTTGACTTACGACTACAAGTGAGCTCAAAATTTCTGTTGCTAAGCGAGACATTTATGGTGAGTTTTGCCGCCATTTTACGACCTTTCTGGCCACAGTCGTAAAGTGAATCACTGCAGAGGTTGAGTTAGTAATTCGGCTGTAAAACAAATCCGGCTTCCCCATGGACATTGTTTGTCAGAAGGATGCAAAAGGGGATCACGTGACACTGCGACCGTCGTAAATGTGAGTCGCTTGAATTTTGACCATGACTGTGGGGATGCTGCAACGGTCCTAAGTGTGGAAAACGGTCCTAAGTCTCTTTTTTATCACTAAATGAGTTAAGTCCCTGTACTGGAGGGAAGGCAGACCCATAGTTAGTCCTGAAGACCAGGAAAATAAAAGGTTATTTCCAGTCATTTCGAAAGGAATGACTGACTTTTATGTACAAGGAGAATTTTAGGTGCGACCATCTGTTTAATTTTACAACAAAGTCCAAATTAGATTGTTTTTTTTTTAATCGTTCCCCCTCCATCAACTCCACTCTTATTTTTCTTGCTGGCTGAAAATCTGTGAAGCTCAACCTCTTTGACTAGCTTGCTAAGAACAGTCCTTCTTCAATTACAGGCAATCCTCGGCTTATAGCAGTTCATTTAGTGACCGTCTGGATTTACAACGGGACTGAAATAAGTGACTGAGGACTGTTTCTCACACTTTCCACCATCCCCAGGGTCGAAATTCAAAGACTTGGCAACTGACTTGTATTTATGACGGTCGCAGTGTCCTCTTTTGCGATCTTCTGAGAAGCCGAGTCCGTAGGGAAGCCAGACTCACTTAATGACCGGGTTTTTAACTTAACGACCGCGGTGATTCGCTTAGCAATTGTGGCGAGAAAGCTCGCAAAACTCACTTCCTAAATGTTTCACTTGGCAATGGAAATTTTGAGCTGAACTGCGGTCGTAAATTGAGGACTACCTGTACAACTGACCTTTCCATCCACCCTCTCAATTCACTGCAGATAGTCCTCGGTTTACACCTGAAAAAAAGAGACTTATGACCGTTTCCCACACTTACGGCCGCTGCAGCATCGCCACGATCACATGACCGAACTCGGGTGATTGGCAACTGGCTCTTATTTACGATGGTCGCTGTGTTCCCGTGGGTCATGTGATCACCCTTTGCAACAAAGGCAGCGGGGAAGACTGCAGTGAAAGGTCGTAAAATTGGGTGTGCTTCACCAACCCCCTGAGCAGGGGGTTGGACTAGATGACCTCCAAGGTCCCTTCCAACTTTATTATTATTATGGATCATCGCACAGTCAGCCAGATGTTCAGACTGGATTTGGCATTTTGTGTACCTATCGAGTCCTTACCCAGTTGTTGTTGTTGTTATTATTATTATTATTATTAAAACCACTTTGTTTAGTAATGGAAATTTTGCTCTTAAATTTGGTCATAAGTCAAGGACTATCTGTAGGAGAGTCAAGGATTACTCAGGGCAGGAACTAAATTGGTTACATTTTTGGAGAACGAATAGCAGTACAAAGGATTGTTAATGGCTAAAAGTGAAATATATAACCGGGGGAGGGGGGGGAATCAACCCTGGAATTTAGGAACAGGCTGTTTTTGAAATCGCCTTGAATCTATTTGCTGCCCTCACCCAAACTGGGTCAATTAAGCACATTAAAAAAGGGCCTCTTCGTACATCGATAATTTTAGGTAGATTAAATGTGGCAATTCAGGGATGGGAACAACAAAAAAACAACAACTAGGCTGAAGGAATCGCGCCAGCTTCGGAGCCATTTGGAGGGAAATTTAATAAATTGGCTGTAAATTTACCAAATGAGCTAAGAAAGCCTTTGTGGTCTCGCTCAAAATTAGATAGTCAGTGTTTCTCAACCTTGACAATTTTAAGGCATGTGGACTTCAACTCCCAGAATTCTGGGAGTTGAAGTCCACATGCCTTAAAATTGTCAAGGTTGAGAAACACTGAGATAGATAGATAGATAGATAGATAGATAGATAGATAGATAGATAGATAGGTAGGTAGGTAGGTAGGTAGGTAGGTAGGTAGGCAGGCAGGCAGGCAGGCAGGCAGGCAGGCAGGCAGGCAGGCAGGCAGGCAGGCAGGCAGGTAGGTAGATAGATAGATAATTAGTTGAAAGCTCCAAGAACAGACAAATTCCGCTGATTTAATTAATTGGCTGTAAATTTGCCAGACGAGCTAAGAAAGCCTTCGTGACCTTACTCATTCATTCATAGATAGATAGATAGATAGATAGATAGATAGATAGATAGATAGATAGATAGATATCAGCTGAAACCTCTGAGAAGAGACAGATCCTGCTGATTTATTTTGAGTGGTGATATCTCAATCAATCTGGAAGAACGAGGGGTGAGTGGGAGCAGGAAAACCAGGCGTAACTTACATGCACACAAAAGAAGTCAGAATTAATACGTTATCAAGGAACGCGTACGCAGAATCCGGATGATAATAATAATAATAATACGGCTTTTTCTTCCCTCTCCGGAGGGGGTCCCGAAATGGATTGTCTATGGCCAGCCGAGCACAAAAGCCACAATTTCTGATTTGTATCAGCCAGGACCGGATCGCGGCAGTCGTGAACTTTCAGGTGGCGGTTACTCGACCTGTTCGCCCGTAATTATCTCGAGATGGGCTCCCCCACCTCGTTTTCATTGTTTTATTTCGCCCGAGTCTCAAAGGTAGATTAGACGTTTCCAAGCCTCCCGGGCGTTCGCTCCCAAGGCGCCTCAGAAAACCTCCAGACCTGGTGTTAATTGGACGATCGCTTTAATCCCCGCATTTCAATGCAGACGTGGCTCTCCAGAAGACCAAAAATAAATAAATAAATAAATAAATGTTTCTCGATATTGGTCTGACAGCGCAGAGGGACAGACTTGTAAAAGAAAACATGAGCCCCAAAGAAGAGAGCTGGGAAGCTAGCCACGTAAGAGCAACAGCACTCGGACTTATGTACCGCTTACAAACTACTTTACAGCCCCTCTCCAAGTGGTTTACAGAGTCAGCCTGTTGACCTCCAACCGTCTGGGTCCTCGTTTTATCCACCTGAGAGGGAAGGAAGGCTGAGTCAACCTTGAGTCAAACTCCAGGCTGTGGGCAGAGTTTGCCTGCAGTACTGCATTCTAACCACTGCACTACCACTGCCTTCCCTCCCTCCCTCCCTTCCTTCCTTCCTTCCTTCCTTCCTTCCTTCCTTCAGACTTAACAATAGGCCTTACGCTTATATACTGCTTCACAGTGCTTTACAGCCCTTTCTAAGCGGTTTGCAGAGTCAGCATTTTGCCCGCCAACCCTCTGGGTCCTCGTTTGACCAACCTCGGAAGGATGGACAGCTGAGGTCAACCTTGAGCCTGTGAGATTCAAACTACTGGCAGTTGGCAGAATTAGCCTGGCTCTTTTATGACTTGGGGACTTCAACCCCAGAATTCCTGAGCCAGCATGAGGGAACGATGGCCCCTTCATGACTCGCGGACTTCAACTCCCAGAATTCCTGAGCCAGCATGAGGGAACTATGACCCCTTCATGACTCGCGGACTTCAACTCCCAGA
>CM077923.1:92047227-92074727 GCA_039797435.1 Crotalus adamanteus
GAGAGTGAAGAAGATCTTAAAATCCAAACTCAATGGAGGAAATACCATAAAGGCAATCAACACCTGGGCAATCCCAGTCATTAGGTACACAGCTGGAATAGTGGACTGGACTCAAGCAGAACTAAAAGCAATGGATAGGCAGACCAGAAAAATAATGACAATGAATCATGCCCTTCATCCACGCAGTGACATTGATAGACTTTATCTACCAAGGCAAATAGGTGGGCGTGGAATGCTACAAGTACATCAGATGGTTGAAGAAGAAAAAATGGCTTTGGAAGAATATCTGAAGAACAATGATGAAGATGCACTGAAATTAGTATATCAGGAAGGCTTACTAACTACTGGAGAGACCAAACTGGCCTACAAGAAAGACCAAATGAAGAATAGAAGCATGGGAAGACAAAGCACTACATGGCCAATACATGAAAAAAATAGCTGGGAAAGCAGATAATAATAAAACCTGGCAATGGCTAAGAGCAGGAAAATTGAAGAAAGAGACAGAGGGACTAATTCTGGCTGCACAAGACCAAGCCTTAAAGACAAATGCATACAAAGTCAAAATTGAGAAGACAGCAACAGACAGTAAGTGCCGCCTATGCAAAGAAGCTGAAGAAACAGTGGACCACTTGGTAAGCTGTTGCAAGAAGATTGCACAAACTGATTACAAGCAGCGGCATGACAAAGTAGCAACGATGGTGCATTGGAAGATCTGCAAAAAATATCATTTGCCTGTAAGCAAAAACTGGTGGGATCATAAAATAGAGAAAGTCATAGAAAATGATAAAATTAAACTGCTCTGGGACTTCAGAATTCAAACAGACAAGCACCTGCAACATAACACCCCAGACTTAACAACTGTCGATAAGAAAGACAAAAAAGTCTGGATAGTGGACGTGGCAGTGCCTGGAGATAGCAGAATAGAAGAGAAAGAACTGGAGAAGATAACAAAATACAAAGACCTACAAACAGAAATAGAAAGACTGTGGCAAAAGCAAGCAAGGGTAGTACCAATAGTAATAGGCTCCTTAGGTGCAATCCCAAAACAACTGGAGCACCACTTGAATACCATTGGCATTGACAAATTCGCTATTAGTCAATTGCAAAAGGCGGCCTTATTAGGAACTGCTTCCATCCTGCGACGATACCTGTAATACCATCAAACATCCACATCTGCCTATCCCAGGTCCTGGGTAAGGACTCGATAGGTAGATAAAATGCCAAAACCAGTCTGAACATCTGGCTGACTATGCGATGATCCATAATAATAATAATAATAATAATAATAATAATAATAGTTGGAAGGGACCTGGGAGGTCATCTAGTCCAACCCCTGCTCAGGCAGGAAACCCTATAACATTTCGGACAAATGGCTGTCCAGTCTCTTCTTAAAAACTTCCAGTGTTGGAGCGTTCACTGCATCTGGAGGCAAGGAGTTCCACTGGTTAATTGTTTTCACTATCAGGAAGTTTCTCCTTAGTTCTAGGTTGCTTCTCTCCTTGATGAGTTTCCATCCATTCCTTCTTGTCCTGCCTTCAGGTGCTTGACTCCCTCTTCTTTCGGGCAGCCCCTGAGAGATTGGAAGGCTGCTATCCTGTCCCCCCTCGTCCTTCTCTTCGTTCACTATTACTATTATTGTCATTATTAAGTTTTGTGACAAGCAAAGTCAATGGGGAAGCCAGATCCACCAAACAACCGTCTTACTACTTTAACAACTGCAGCAATGTCCCTTAACCACCTGTGGCGAGAAAGGTCGTAAAATGGGGCTTAACAACCTTCTCGCTTAGCGACAAAAAATTTGGGCATCGCTTGCGACAGTAGGACTACCTGCGCCATTTCAGACAAATGGCTGTCCAGTCTCTTCTTCAAAATCTCCAGTCTTGGGGGCACCCTCAACTTCTGGTGGCAGGCTGTTCCACTGATGAATTGATCTTGCTCAACGACAGAAATTCTGGGCTCACTCATGGTCGTATGCCGAGGAATGCTGGTTGCTTCCACCTGATCCTTCCTTTCTCCGTCGAACCGGGACAATTCTGTGTACGGATGCTGCGGGCCTACAAATCCTGAATACGCCGTCAAGGTTTTAATTGAATCTATGAATATTCACGGTCATTTGGGCCGCTCTTGAGCAGATAAGCACAAAGAAGCGAAATCATTCTGGCATGCAAATGGGATCCTAACACGAGACTTTCCCTCGGTCTCGGTTTACAAAACTGCAAGCATTTTCAGTTCTTTTATTATTTATGTCATCCTTCCCGTTTGTTTTTCAGCTCAACAAGTGGTCATGAAGGCAGGCAGCCTTGTCTCGAATTGAGGACACGGTCATTATGAAGAATATCATCAAGTTGTGTTTCCCCCCCCCTCCTCTGACACCCAGGAGAGGAGGGTGTGTGTGAGGAGAGGCGTAGCTTACATTTTTATATTTCCAAGTTAATTTCAACAGTATCCTAGTGCCTGGTATTTACCACAAGCCCCGGGGGAAAAACATGCACAGGCAAAAAAAAAAAAGTTATTAGGTTTTTCATCATTTTCAAGCCGGGAGAAAGCTTCAGGAAAAGTTTTTTTAAAAAGAGAGAGAGAAAATGAATTTTGAGATGTGATGGATTGCTGTGCCAGCTTTTTAAATTCTGCATTTTTTCTTTTTTCTTTTGTTGTGGTAACTAAATAATCAGCAAACAGGCACGCCTTGTAGCTTGAATGGGTAATGTTGATATGACTTTTCTCGTGGGCTGGAATTGTTGTTGTTGGTTGCGAAGTCGTGTCCGACCCATCGCAACCCCATGGACAACGTTCCTCCAGGCCTTCCTGTCCTCTACCATCTTCTGGAGTCCATTGAAGCTCACGCCTCCTGCTTCAGGGACTCCATCCAGCCACCTCCTTCTCTGTCGTCCCCTTCTTCTCTTGCCCTCCATCTTTCCCAGCATCAGGCTCTTCTCCAGTGAGTCCTTCCTTCTCATTAGGTGGCCAAAGGACTTGAGTTTCAACTTCAGGATCTGGCCTTCTACAGAGCAGTCAGGGTTGATCTCTTCTAGGACTGACCGGTTTGAACGCCTTGCAGTCCAAGAGACTCGCAGGAGTCTTCTCCAGCACCAGAGTTCAAAGGCCTCCATTCTTTGGCGCTCAGCCTTTCTTAGGGTCCAACTTTCACAGCCATACCTTGCAACTGGGAAAACCTGGAATTTGCGGTCACCAATTCTACCCAAAGGGGAACCGAGTCAGCGAAGATTCCTCTTCTTGAAAACAACAGTCCCTCGTTTATGTCTGCCAACGTCGCAACTTCATATAACTTCGGAGGCAGACAGCATTTCCTGTCATGTATTACACATGTTGGCTTTTCCCAGATGTAAATTATCCTTAACCTTCTTGCTATTGGTCAAATTTGGAATGGGAGAATACTTCCTAAGACCGTGGTTCTCAACCTGTGGGTCGGGACCCCATTTGGGGTCGAACGACCATTTCACGGGGGTCGCCAAACAATGCAGTCTACCATTTTTTCCCCCTTTTCCTTAGCTGTGCTACTCCCGTTTATTCTATTGGCTTTGGAAAGCCAATAGAATAGACTCTCTTGAATAGAGTCTAATTCTATTGGCTTTCCAAAGCCAATAGGAATTGTCCGGGCTGTCTCTGCCCTGCTGAGCCCGCCAAAAGTCCCATTCTGCAAATGGTGCTGCACCAGTTGAGTAGTCCTCGACTTACGACCGGCTGAGTAGTCCTCGACTTACGACCGGTTGGGGGGGGGGGGTCGCGGCATTAAAAAGGTTGAGAACCACTGTCCTATGAGAAGTGGAGAAAAGGGCTTTCAAACCAATGGGTGTCTAACAGCACCGAACATCCTAAAATGGCAGTTTTAGCAAAAATTCTAGTTCACAGGTCTAGTGGTGAAGGCACTCGGCTAATAACCAGGAGATGGTGAATTCTAGTCCTGCCTAGGACACAAAAGCTGGCTGCGTGACTTTGGGCCAATCACTGGGAGATACTGAGTTCTAATCCCACCTCAGGGATGATTGTCGGCTGGGTGGCTTTGGACCAATTACTGGGAGGTGGTGAGTTCTACTCCCACCGTGGACCCAACAGCTGGCTGGGTGACTTTAGCCAATCAGCAGGAGGCACAGAGTTCTAGTCCCGTCTTATACATAAAAGCCAATTGGGTGACTTTGGGCCAATCGCCAGGAGAGGGTGTGTTCTAGTCCTGCTTGGCATATGGAAACTAACTAGGTTACTTTGGGCCAATCATCAACTAGAACTGTGAGTTCTAGTTCCGTCTTAGGCATGATCGTCAGCTGGATGATTTTGGACCAATCACCAGGAGATGGTGAGTTCTAGTCCTGCCTTAGGCCTGAAAGCTGACTGGGTGATTTTGGGCCAGTCCCCCTCCTTTCAACACAATCCACCTCACAAGGTTGTTGCTTTGGAGAAAACACCTTGAGTTAGATATAAAATAATAAAGATGGGATAAATATATATAAATACATAAATGCCGAAGGATCTAGCATGTGATCTGTGTATTTATTCAATTTTTGTTCTGAACCTGCTAACTTCCAGGGAAGCCCGCTCAAAAGTTTAAGTCATTGTTCCACTCCGCAAAAAAGTAGCTCTCCTCTAGTGTGATGGACAGAAAGCTGTTTCAACAGCCCGCCAGATAAAATCCACTTAAAATAATCTTGAGCTCACCTTCTTGTTACCCCAGTCTCCTCCTGCCCCGCCTTATGCAGGCCCTATTACCAGGCCAAAAGAGGTTAAAAAAATAAAACCATTAACTCATCCATCAGATCAGTTGGCATTTGCTCTGCATGCAAGTCTGTAATAACATATTGATTCTTTCTTTGACGAGAGAGAGAGAGAGAGAGAGAGAGAGAGAGAGAGAGAGAGAGAGAGAGAGAGAGAGAGAGAGAAGGAGGAGGAGAGAGAGAGAGAGATGGAGAGAGAGAGAAAAAGGCGGAGAGAGAAAGAGGAAAAGAGAGAGAGAAAGAGACGGAGAGAAAGAGAGAGAGGCAGAGAGAGAGGCGAGAGAGAGAGAGAGAGACATGGGGAGAGAGAGAGAGAAAGAGAAAGAGAAAGAGAAAGAGAGAGAGGCGGAGAGAGAGGTGGAGAGAAAGATAGAGGCAGAGAGAGGCGAGAGAGAGAGAGAGAGAGAGAGAGAGAGAGAGAGAGACATGGGGGAGAGAGAGAGAGAAAGAAAGAGAAAGAGGCAGAGAGGCAGAGAAAGAGAGAGAGGGAGGGAGGGAAAGGCAGGGAGAGAGAGAGAGGCAGAGAGAAAAAAAGAAAAAGAGAGAGAGAGAAAGAGAGGCGGAGAAAGAAAGAGTGAGAGAGAGAGAGAGAGAGACGGAGAGAGAAAGAGAGAGGGAGAGAGAGAGAGAGGCAGAGAGAAAGATAGAGGCAGAGAGAGAGGCAAGAGAGAGAGAGAAAGAGAGAGAGGTGGAAAAAGAGAGAGAGGTGGAGAGAGACAAAGAGAGAGAGAAAAAGAGAGGCGGAGAGAGAAAGAGGAAGAGAGAGAGAGAGAGAATGAGAGAAAGAGACAGAAAGAGGCAGAGAGAGAGAGAGAGACATGTGGGGAGAGAGAGAGAAAGAGAGGCAGAGAGGCGGGGGGGGGAGAGAGAGAGAGAGAGAGAGAGAGAGAGAGAGGACAATTTACTGTAAAAAGAATAAAAGTTTGCAACAGTCTGTTGAAAGACTGGGAGGGGGCACCACAATGTGAGGAGGCTCCCCCCCTCCAATTTTGGCAAATCTTGGCGCTGGGAAGCAGAAGGAAGCATCCAGAGGTCTCCGACGTTTTAAACATTCAGTGTGACCATCTGTCAGCGACAAAGTCGTGGAACAGAATGAGCAATTAATGGAGCCCTTTTCCAATGGAAGCCATCGGCTGCGAGGGGCCCCCCGGCTGCCAGGAGGCACCGGGCCAAAGTGCAGGCTTTGCAGGCAAAGCCGTGTGGCTCTGAGGCGGGAGCTGGGAAGGGGGAGACAGGATGGCCCTACCTGCACAGGTAACAAAGGAAAGGTAACCCTCCAACTTTCAAGATGGAAACACCCACGCGTCTTTTTAAAATAAGCTGAAACAGGAATCGTCGTTCTAAAACCCGTATTCCAGTATTTAAGGGGCTGCCACAAAGAAGAGGAGGGGGTCAAATTATTCTCCAAAGGACCGGAGGGCAGGACAAGAAACAATAGATGGAAACTCATCAAGGGGAGAAGCAACCTGGAATTAAGGACAGTTAACCAGGGGAACAGCTTGCCACCAGAAATCGTGGATGCTCCGTCACTGGAGGATTTGAAGAAGAGTCTGGAAAGCCACTTGTCTGAAATGGTATAGGCCAGGGGTAGGCAACCTTGGCTCTTTTATGACTGGTGGACTTCAACTCCCAGAATTCCTGAGCCGGCCACGCTGAGGGGAAAGGGAGAGGTTTCCAAGCTGAGCCAGGCTGGCTCAGGAATTCTGGGAGTTGAAGTCCACGAGTCATGAGGGGGCCATAGTTCCCCTATGCTGGCTCAGGAATTCTGGGAGTTGAAGTCCACAAGTCATAAAAGAGCCAAGGTTGCCTACCCCTGGTCTAGGAGGCTCACCGCTTAAACAGGAGGACTTACGACAGGAGTAGGCAACCTTGGCTCTTTTATGACTGGTGGACTTCAACTCCCAGAATTCCTGAGCCAGCAGAGGGGAACTATGGCCCCTTCATGACTCGTGGACTTCAACTCCCAGAATTCCTGAGCCAGCCGTGCTGAGGGGAAAGGGAGAGGTTTCCAAGCTGAGCCAGGCTGGCTCAGGAATTCTGGGAGTTGAAGTCCACCAGTCATAAAAGAGCCAAGGTTGCCTACCCCTGGTCTAGGGTTTCCTGCTTGAGCAGGGGGTTAGACTCACTAGAAGACCTCCAAGGTCCCTTCCAGTTATATTCTGATTGAGTGACGGACACACTAAAACTCCCTTTTTTATGACCCTGAGGACACACTGGACATTTTTGCTACAATCCTCGCTTTGCTCAAAGCGAGGATTTCAGATATCTCCTTGGGAACGGTGTATGTATGTATGTATGTATGTATGTATGTATGTATGTATGTATGTATGTATGTATGTCATGGTGTATGTATGTATGTATGTATGTATGTCAAAGTGGTGTATATTAACAAGGCGCTGGAATTGCTCAATGACAATGCTGCATATAAAACAGTGAGTAAAGACCCCTCCACCACTTTGAGGAATCGTATTAATAAGCTTCTTGATGACTTAAAACACAATGGGAGGATGGGGGAAGATGTGTTGAGAAGGGTACGCCCTGGCGATTCAGCTCTTGCCAGATTTTACGGCTTACCCAAGATACACAAATCCAACATCCCCCTCCGTCCTATTGTTGCATTTAGAGGCACGCCCACCTCTGAATTGGCCAAGTGGCTGAGCGTACGCATCAGCCACTTAGCCAATAATAGTAACACCACCGTGAGATCGGCAGACGAGTTCCTTAATAGGATTAGAACCCTGAGGGTAGAGGAAGACGAACTTATGGTATCTTTTGATGTGGTCTCCTTATTCACCTCTATTCCGCAAAATCTTGCGATCTCAGTATTAAGAGACCGGTTGAATCAAGGAGAACAGGAACAACATCAGGACTCCCTCCAGACGGAAGACCTTATAAAACTGGTGGGAGTCTGCTTAAAGACCTACTTCACCTTTCAGGGCACTATATTTGAGCAGATCAAGGGAACACCAATGGGGTCTCCGATCTCAAGTGTAATTGCAGAGGTGGTGCTCCAACGTTTGGAACACATAGCGATGGCCCAGTACCAACCAAAATTTTGGGCCCGCTATGTGGACGATACGTTTGTAGTCATCAAGAAGCAACACAAGACTGACTTTATGGGCATTTTGAATTCGGTATACCCGGACATCCAGTTCACCATGGAAGAAGAAAATCAGGGCGCATTAGCATTTCTAGACGTATTGGTGCAACGCCAACTGGATGGATTTTTGACCACCAGGGTATACCGAAAAGCAACTTGCACGGATAGGATCCTCCATTTTGAGAGCAGCCATCCGATAGCCCATAAAGTCAGTTGTGTTAAGACTCTATTCAAATGGGTGGAGTCACATTGCAGCACTGTCAAAGCTAAGAGGGAGGAAAGAAACCACCTCTTCCAAGTGTGTAAGAGCAATGGGTACCCGGCAAGATTCATCAACCGGTTTAGTATACCATCTGAACCCCGGAGTAACCCCACACCTAATGAGTTGACACCACAGACAACACGTATTACCCTCCCCTACATCTGCAATGTATCAGAGGCTACGGCGAGAATTTTGGCGCCATATAATATACAGGTAGCACATAGACCCAGCCAAACGCTACGGGCAGCCATTATGCGCCCCAAGGACCCGCTCCCCAACATGGAGAGATCGGCAGCCATATATAAGATCGAATGTATGGACTGTCCGTGCAACTATGTTGGGGAGACTTCCAAACAAGTGAAGACGAGGGTCCACGAACACAGACTAGCTGTGAAAAGGGGCGAACAGCACTCCCAGATATGGACTCATATGGCGGAATTGGGCCACCGCTTTAATTTTAATGAAGTAGACGTCTTGGCAAGTGACAGTACTAAGGGAGGCCGACTGCTTAAGGAAGCATGGCTATCCAATGGCAGCTCTATCAACCGGCATATTGACCTCTGTCCGGCACACTTAGCACTTAGATCATGGAGTGCGACCAACCACCCATCTCGCTACCACTGGCCCGATAGTAAATCCAATGAGAGAACCATAGGAGATGTGCCAACCCCCCAACCAATTCGATGCAATTCAGAAGAGGAGGGACAACGATTGAGAATTCCCACTACCCCCGCAATGTTAAGCCGCTTGCAAAAAACTAAGAGAGCGATAGAAATTAAAGCCCAGAACCCCTGCATCACGAACATCGGAGATATCCCAATTAGCGTGCAAGGAGATACGTTAGACAAAGATGGGGAGAGATCATTAGACCTGACACCTCACCGAGGGGCCAAAGATAATTATAACCATGAGATCACCCCCATAGAAAAACAATCCATTGAGCCACCCCAGCCAGTCTGGAACATTGTGCACGACCATTCTAATGACAGTTGGGCACGAGGGAGGGGCATTAAGGATGAAAAGAAAGATACTCATAGAGAAAGTGACTGGGGGAAGCGTGATTGGAGAAAGGAAAAGGACAAATACAAACTACCACTCGAACCCGAAAGGGGGAATGGATTGAGGGATAGAGGCAATCGAAGAGACAAGGGGTTTACATCACCGGCCTCAGAACCCAAAGAAAAGAAGGTAGATGAAGATACACACGCAGCTAGGAAAGACAGAAAGAAATGAACCACCGGAGCACAATTCAACCAATTGGGTCCGGTGACGAGATCGAGGAGCCGAGTGCAGACTCCGGCCTGCCTATAAAATGACTCTCTCACACCCTGACGGTCCAGCCCTGATGATGCCGGCAGATGACGGCGAAAGCTTGGCGTTTTTAAATTAAACTCTTATATACCTTGGTGTTCATTTTATTTTAGATATGAATATTCCCAGGGTTCATATTTTTAGTGTTATTAACTGTATGTATGTATGTATGTATGTATGTATGTATGTGTGTGTGTGTGTGTGTGTGTGTGTGTATGTACATGTACATGTATATGTCTCAACATAAAGAAAACCAAGATCATGGCATCCGGCCCTCTCAATTCCTGGCAAATAGATGGGGAAGAAATGGAGGTAGTGACAGATTTTATTTTTCTGGGCTCAAAGATCACCGCAGATGGGGACTGCAGCCAAGAAATTAAAAGACGCTTGCTCCTGGGGAGGAAAGCTATGGCAAATCTAGACAGCATACTAAAAAGCAGAGACATCACCCTGCCAACAAAAGCACGTAGTCAAGGCCATGGTTTTCCCAGTTGCAATGTATGGCTGTGAAAGTTGGACCATAAGAAAGGCTGAGCGCCAAAGAATGGAGGCCTTTGAACTCTGGTGCTGGAGAAGACTCCTGCGAGTCCCCTGGACTGCAAGGCGTTCAAACCGGTCAGTCCTAGAAGAGATCAACCCTGACTGCTCTTTAGAAGGCCAGATCCTGAAGTTGAAACTCAAATACTCTGGCCACCTAATGAGAAGGAAGGACTCACTGGAGAAGAGCCTGAAGCTGGGAAAGACGGAGGGCAAGAGAAGAAGGGGACGACAGAGAAGGAGGTGGCTGGATGGAGTCCCTGAAGCAGTAGGCGTGAGCTTCAATGGACCCCAGAAGATAGTAGAAGACAGGAAGACCTGGAGAAAGTTGTCCATGGGGTCGCGATGGGTCGGACACGACTTCGCAATAAACAACAACAACAACATATGTATATGTATGTGTGTGTGTGTGTGTGTGTGTATGTATGTATGTATGCATGTATATGTATACGTATATATTTCCTATGAACTTCTCTCTCTTTTTTTCCCCTCCAAAGAAGAGACCTGCTCAACGTGAACTGCAAATGTCAAATAGAAGGGGAACACTGGTTGAACAGAGGAATATTTTATTGACGTACACACAATTCCTCTTATTACCCCGTCTCAAAGCCACAGTTTTCAACCTCTTCCATCTGGGAGGTGGAAAAAAAAAATACATTTTCTGCAACCCATTCAGAGCTCGTAAAGTAACAGATGCTAAATCGCAGCATTAAAGACCCTCTTGAAAAACAAGATTTATTTAGCCCAAGTTTCAAATTACGGAGGTTTCTCTGCATTCGGAACACTTCAAAAAGGGTCTTTAACGGCTCAAAGGCAAAGTATTAACACCCAATGGAGAGCCTGAATGTTTATGCTTGCTAAAGAATGTTTTCTGAAGAAGTTCTCTTTTCTGCATCTAAATCTTTACATTTATATCAAATATGGGCACATCAATCAAAGAGCTCTATTGCAGATATCCCGGCTGAAGGACTAGGGGTGACGTGATAGCAGGGTCCCGATATTTGAGGAGCTGCCACAAAGAAGAGGGGGGGGGGTCAACCTATTCTCCAAAGCACCAGAAGGCAGGATAAGAAGCAATAGATGAAAACTAACCAAGGAGAGACCCAATCTAGAACTAAGGAGAAATTTCTGGACAGGAGAACAATTAACCAGTGGAACTCCTTGCCTCTAGAAGCTGTGAATGCACCAACACTGGTTTTTAAGAAGAGACTGAACAGCTATTTGTCTGGAATGATATAAGGCAGGAGTTTCAAACTTGTCCCTTTGATGACGTGGATTTCAACTCCCAGAATTCCTTAGCCAGGCATGCTGGCTAAGGAATTCTGGGAGTTGAAGTCCACAAGTCATCAAAGGGCCAAGTTTGAAGACCCCTGTCTTAAATCTAAACAAACAAAATGGAGGCTGGCTGAGGAATTCTGGGAGTTGAAGTCCACAAGTCATCAAAGGGCCAAGTTTGAAGACCCCTGTCTTAAATCTAAACAAACAAAATGGAGGCTGGCTGAGGAATTCTGGGAGTTGAAGGGGTCCAAGTTTGAAGACCCCTGGTCTAGGATTTCTTGCCTGAGCAGGAGGTTGGACTAGATGACCTTCAAAGTCCCTTCTAACTCTATTATTGTTATTGTAAGAAACTTAACAGCTGTCTTGCCTAGCAATGAAAATTTTGGGCTCAACTGTGGTCATAAGTCAAGGATCACCATTATCATCCTTGCCTTAAGGAAAGATTTGGCAGAGAGAATTAAAAAAAAACCCATAATTCATTGGGGATCGCTGAATTGAATTACATTCAGTTTTCAACTGTAAATTCATGTACATTTTACAATGCACTGATAGTAAAGAACGAATCGAGCAGCAATACAAGGGCTGTATTTATTAATCATATTTTGAAACGAACTCGGTTATATTTTTAATAAGGCTCTAGCAAGAAACCTAGAAAATGAAGTTTCTATTTTTAAAAAGTGATCAGCGCTTATGCTAATGTCTTTTTAAATTAAATAAACCCCCTCTTCCCCAGGATCAAATGACTTAAAGATAAATTTCTTTAACTTTCCTTCGAAATGAGGTTACCTTTTCTTATTTTATTTTTTTTCCTTTCCAAGTGAAAGAAAAGGGAAGAAAGAAAAGGTGGGTGGAAAACCAGGAAAAAACAAAACAAAAACACGCAATCTGTAAAAAAAAAAAAAAAAAAAAAACCAACAGGTTAGAATTATTTTGCACCTAGGTCAAAGATACTTTTTGTGTGCAATCTCTATTTTGAGAGATAAGATAATTTAATATGTACTACGGTGCTTGCAAACAATGCTTCTCTGAACTGCTGTTTCAGAACAATATGTACTTAAAGATACAGGTCGGGGGGGGGGGAAGCAGAGATATAACACTGATGAAACATTAAAAAAGGAAACCATCTTTGTAAATTAAAAAATGAGCTTTGCATGTGTGGGGAAATATCCTTTTAAGGATAAAAATCAGCGACGGGGACCAGCCAAGAGAGCTTGTTTGAAATGAAACTCCAGCCAAGCTAACAGAAAAATAGCTGTAGACAGGAGTATTAGGTGCAGATAATTAGTTCAGAAGGCATTTGAAAAATGAATATTTTATAACGCATTGGGAATTATCATTCTGGAGAAGAATTAAGAGATTGGAAGAGAACTAGAGAACTGATCGATGCCGTCTCAATAGAGAACAAATCAAGAAAAAGGGATATATTTATTTAGTGAAAATTTCTTTCAAGCTATAGTCTTCAACTATAGAGTCAAGATCACGCGAAGTGTTAGTACCACTTTACAAGGCCTTGGTAAGGCCACACCTGGAATCCTGCATCCAGGTTTGGTCACCACAATGCCAAAAAGATGTTGAGACTTTAGGAAGAGGGCAGAGACTGAATTGTGGTGAAGAAAGTGACATGAATTTGTTCTTACTCCGATTCCAAGTGAGCGGTTGCCGTCTTCTCACCGGCCAAGATATTTCTCATTTTAAAGTACCTCCTGCAGAAGGAGACCTGAATGCACCTTGCTGTTTTTTTTTAAATTCTCGGGAGAAATTTCTTTCAAACATCGGCAGTAAAATTTCAACTTCTTCGGTTTTGTCACCCTAATTTACAGACGGCTCCTGACTGATTCGCCGTCCTTTATTCTGAGAAAAAAGGAGAACCTGTTTTTCAAAAAGTAAATACAACCGATATACCCAGGTCCTACAACCGTTCTTCATCGTTAAGTCTTCTGTTGGATTGATCTGTCTGTCTTTATCTGTTTGTCTGTCTGTCTGTCTCACCACATCCATCTATCCACCCACTCATCCATTCGTGATCTATCTATCTATCTATCTATCTATCTATTTATCTATCTATCTATCCATCCATCCATCCATCCATCCATCCTCCATCCTCTACTGTATTTTCCGGTGTATAAGACGACTGGGCATATAAGACGACCCCCGATTTTTGAGAAGATTTTCATAGTTTAGAAAGTCGTCTTATACACCAGAAAATACGGTATATCTATCTATCTATCTATCTATCTATCTATCTATCTATCTATCTATCTATCTATCTATCTATTATCTATCCATTCATCCATCCATCCATCCATCCATCCACTATTTGTATCTATCTATCTATCTATCTATCTATCTATCTATCTATCTATCTATCTATCTATCTACAGTATCTATCTATCCATCCATCCATCATCTATTTGTATCTATCTATCTATCTATCTATCTATCTATCTATCTATCTATCATCTATCCATCCATCCATCCACTATTTGTATGTATATCTATCTAATCCAATCAGAACACACCTCCACCCAATCAGAACACAGCCAAGCTCCCACCCAATCAGTTCATACCCCCACTGGCAGTTAAAAGGAAGAAACAGCTAAGACCACACATTGCTGCTCAAAGCACGAAGCTGAAAACACCAGCCTGAAGATGACGAATGGGACTTTGTTGAAACGTCGCCAAGATTCTATCTATCTATCTATCTCTATCCATCCATCATCTATTTGTATCTCTCTCTCTCTCTCTCTCTCTCTCTCTCACACACACACACACACACACACACACCCTGCTTCAAATGGCATTACCAAGATTATTTCCCCTTATTTCAGCATGAGAGAACCCACCCAAAGGCGTAAAATTCAACTTTCGAAATGTAAATTCCCTTTTTCATGCAGCTCGCTTTAAACCAGAATAGGTACTTCACAAGGACCTCTCTTCATAGCTCAGAAGCTTCCCGGATATGCCCAGCTTTAGAGTTCAGAGCTTTTTATCAGCAACTGAAGGGGGGAAAAAATCACAGAGCATGGAAGGAAGGTCAAAAGTTCCTTTCTTAATGGTCTGAGCTAAGCCTCCATCTTCTTTTAAGTTCAAGGAACTGAGTGTATTCTGCCTTAAAAAGTTAAAAGGATGAAATATATTTCCAGCAGTTACCCTCCCTGGTTGCTTAGTACATTTTAGCTGAATGTATTGTATTGTATTATTGTATATTATATTAATTATATCATGTTATATTGTATTGTATTGTATTATAACAAATTCCTTGTGTCCAATCACATTTGACCAATAAAGAACATTCTATTCTATTCTGTTCTTTTCCATTCCATATTTTCTATCTATTCCATTCTGTTCCATTCTATTCCATTCCATATTTTCTATTCCTTTCCATTCCATTCCATATTTTCTATTCTACTCTACTCTACTCCACTGCATTCTATTCTATTCCATATCTTCTATTCTATTCTATTCTATTCTATTCTATTCTATTCTATTCTATTCTATTCCCATTCCCTATTTTCTATTCTATTCTATTCTATTCTATTCTATTCTATTCTATTCTATTCTATTCTATTCTATATTCTATTCTATTCTCATTCCCTATTTTCTATTCTATTCTATTCTATATTCTATTCTATTCCCATTCCCTATTTTCTATTCTATTCTATTCTATTCTATTCTATTCTATTCTATTCTATTCTATTCTATTCTATTCTATTCCCATTCCCTATTTTCTATTCTATTCTATTCTATTCTATTCTATTCTATTCTATTCTATTCTATTCTATTCTATTCTATTCCCATTCCCTATTTTCTATTCTATTCTATTCTATTCTATTCTATTCTATTCTATTCTATTCTATTCTATTCTATTCCATTCCATTCCATTCCATATTTTCTATTCTATTCTATTCTATTCTATTCTATTCTATTCTATTCTATTCTATTCTATTCTATTCTATTCTATTTCCATTCCATTCCATTCCATTCTTATTCTTATCTGTTCCATTTTATTGTTATTCTATTCCATTCCATTCCATTCCATTCTCTATAAAAATGATAGTAGGAGGAAGGAGTATTCGGTACGGTCATTCTCTTGAGATTTATAAAATAATAATAAAGGAGGGATATAAACAACACACTAAAAATCTGTACGTTAATTTTCTTCCATCCATTTGCTCTTTTTTAGTCAACAATTTACCACGCAACAGAAATCCGTTTACGTGCTGAACTTTTCCGCAATTGATGCATAGCAGCCATTTACTCCCTTTTCCCTATCAAATTCTCCGCTTTGATCTTTGAGGCCTCCTCTTTCCAATCCACACTTCACTGTGGCATCACACAATCGACTACTGGCTGCAAATTGCTTAAGTTCTCAGATGAGAAAAACACTTTTTATTCACCTATTTCAATTGGCTCGCCATACGCCAGCTGTTGCTGTTGGTTTTTTTAAAAAAAAAGAATTTAGGGATTTTTGCTCTGTAGATGCTGGTAAGTAAAACAATTCTGACATTTTCGTAAAGCACCTTAAGCCCAGATTGATGCCAACCTACGCAAAAAATCAAATAAATCCATAAAACAAAGTAACAAGAGGAATCGAGCAGGCATGAATGGGTGGATTAAACTATTCTTAGGCCACCCTGGGAGAAATTTTAAAGACCTTTCTTCTGAGGGCTCGCTACCGTGTTTTATTTATTAAATGAACAATAACTGGGAAATTGGTCCCGAGTTTATTTGTTCTATTTCTGGCCCCGTTTTCCTGGATCTGCCGTGTGCTGAAAATTCTTGGAAGGCTCTAGCAGTGATTCCTACTTAAACCCCGAACCTAAAATTTTGTGATGAGGGAGAATAATAGGGTAGGGAATAATTACAGAACAGCCAGAGCAGAAATACAGCTAGTGGGTTATTAAAGTATATTAAATATGAATTAAGGATAATTGCCTAAAATTGAAAATTAAGAGCCAAAAGGCTCACCAGAGATCCCAGGACGCTGGCATTTAGCAGCTCATGTATGACTGGGTGAGTCGTAATGCAGAAAGCGGTTCTGATACAGAATTAACAGAATAGAATAACTGAGTTGTAAGGAACCTTAAAGGTCTTCTAGTCCAACCCCCTGCTCAGGCAGGAAACCTTATAATATTCTGGACAAATGGCTATCTAATCTCTCATTAAAAATCTCCAGTGTTGGAGTACCCACAACTTCTGGAGATGTTGTTGCACGGATTGATTCCTCCTTAGTTCCAGGTTGCTTCTCTCCTTGATTAGTTTCCATGTGTTGCTTCTTGTCCTGCCTTCAGGTGTTTTTACAACAGAATAGAGCTGGAAGGGACCTTGGAGGTCTTCTAGTCCAGCCCCCTGCTCAAGTTGGAGAACCTAGACCATTTTAGACAAGTGACTGTCCAGTCTCTTCTTAAAAACCTCCAGTGATGGAGCGCCCACGATTTCTGGAGGCAAAGCTGTTCCGTTGGCTTTTGGAGAATAGGTTGAACCCCTCTTTTGGGGGGCAGCCCCTAAGATATTGAAACACTGTTATCATGTCACTTTCTCCTAGCCTTTAATTTGGGGAAGGGGGCATTTTGGGAACAAAGAACAGTATGGGGTTTGAATCCAATCCAAACCCTATAGTAAATGGAATTTTCCTCCAATGGGATTTTCCCATATATTTTACCAGGAAACATATATAGGGCAGCCTAGAAAAGTCAGTGCCCTCCTAACCATACCCAAGCACTCCAAATTTGTTGGCAATGTCCATTTTGGTCTAGGAGTTCATGGTGACCCAACCCTAACCCTAAGTGGAATTTTCCTCCAATGGGATTTTCCCATGTATTTTACCAGGAAACATAGATAGGGCAGCCAAGAAAAGTCAGTGCCTTCCTAACCATACCCAAGCACTCCGAGTTTGTTGGCAATGTCCATTTTGCTCTAGTTATTTCCACCACTGCACAAAACAAGCAAGATGGAGAACATCGATGGAAGATTCTGCAATGCAGGTAAAGAAAACAAAATTGGTGGACACTGCCGATGTATAGTGAACAAGGAAGTTTTTCAGGTTTCTATCCACAAAGAGAGTTGGTTTGGTCCAGTGGTTAAGGCACAAGGCTAGACACCAGGAGACTGTGAGTTATAGTCCCGCCTTAGGCATGAAAGCCAGCTGGGTGACGGTGGGCCAATCACCAGGAGACAATGAGTTCTAGTCCCACCTTAGCCATGAAAGCCAGCTGGGTGACTTTGGGCCAATCACCAGGAGACTGTGAGTTCTAGTCCTACCTTAGCCATAAAAGCTGATTGAGTGACTTTGGGCCAATCACCAGGAGACGGTGAGTTCTAGTCTCGCCTTAGGCATGAATGCTGGTTGGGTGATTTTGGGCCAGTCCCTCTCTCTCTCAGCCCAGCCCACCTCACACGGTTGTCGTTGTGGGGGAAAACAGGAGGAGGAAGGAGTATAAGGTATGTTCGCCACCTTGAGTTATTGCTAAAAATGATAAAGGTGAGATATAAATAAAAATACAATAGAGAAAACAAACTTCCGGGGATGTTTGTAGGCCTGCTCAGGAAGAGAGCGTATGTTCAGTTGCTAGTTTTTTGTAAATGTTCTGAATTTCCCTCCGTCATAAATACGCTTTTATTTCAACATAGATGCTTAAATTTAAGAGAATGGTACTCCAAGTCCCTCTCAAATGCTGCCCAAAAAAGCAAAGCAGAACCCTTTGAGGCATTTGAGACTGCTTCCTTGTATATTTTTTTTTCCCCCTCAGTAATTTTGCTAACCTGAGCAATACAAATATGGCCAGAAATCTGTAGGAACGTGTAACTTTTTCTAATGAATTTTCATGGTCGATAATGCTGACCAATTAATATTTATAATCTTACAGTTAACCTGTCACATGCTGTGTTAACACTGTAGCAATATTTAGCCATCATTGCCATTTGATCCCAGATCTCGGAGACTTTACATCCCAGTATAGAAATAGGAAGCAAACAAATAAACAAATAAATATCTCCCTATTTATCTCCTGGTTATTGGACCAAAGTCACTCAACCAGCTTTTATGCCTAAGGCGGGAGTTGAACTCACCGTCGCCTGGCGATCGGCCCGAAGTCACCAGCTAGCTTTCATAGCTCAGGCAGGACTAGAACTCACTGTCTCCTGGTCATTGACACAAAGTTACCCACCAGACTTCCAGAACTAAGGTGGGACTCGAATATTGTCTCCTGGTGATTGGGTGAAAGTCACCCTGCTAGCTTTCATGGCTAAGGCAGGACTAGAATTCACAATCTCCTGATCATTGGCCCAAAGTGATCCACCTGGCTTTCAGGACTAACACAGGACTAGAACTCACCGTCTCCTGGTGATTGGCTCAAAGTTACCCAGCTGGCTTTTATGCCTAAGGCAGGACTAGAACTCACTGAATCCAGGTCATTGGCCCAAACGTACCCACCTGGCTTGCAGGATTAGTAAGGTGGGACTAGAACTCACCATCTCCTGGTGATTGGCTGAAAGTCACCCAGCTGGCTTTTATGCCTAAGGCAGGACTAGAACTCACCATCTCCTGGTGATTGGCTGAAAGTCACCCAGCTGGCTTTTATGCCTAAGGCAGGACTAGAACTCACCATCTCCTGGTGATTGGCTGAAAGTCACCCAGCTGGCTTTTATGCCTAAGGCAGGACTAGAACTCACCATCTCCTGGTGATTGGCTGAAAGTCACCCAGCTGGCTTTTATGCCTAAGGCAGGACTAGAACTCACCATCTCCTGGTGATTGGCTGAAAGTTACCCAGCTGGCTTTTATGCCTAAGGCAGGACTAGAACTCACATTCTCCTGGTGATTGGCCCAAAGTTACCCAGCCAGCTTTTATGCCTAAGGCGGGACTAGAACTCACCGTCTCCTGGTGATGGGCCCAAAGTCCCCCAGCTGGCTTTTATGCCTAAGGCAGGACTAGAACTCACCATCTCCTGGTGATTGGCTGAAAGTTACCCAGCTGGCTTTTATGCCTAAGGCAGGACTAGAACTCACCGTCTCCTGGTGATTGGCTCAAAGTTACCCAGCTGGCTTTTATGCCTAAGGCAGGACTAGAACTCACCGTCTCCTGGTGATTGGCTGAAAGTCACCCAGCTGGCTGTTATGCCTAAGGCAGGACTAGAACTCACTGTTTCCTGGTTATTGGCCCAAACACCAGGCTTCCAGGATTAAGGCGGGCCTCGAACACCTACCCAATGTTTTAATCATGACACCAAACTGGCTCTCTGTGTACTGATATAAGAAAGTACATAATATCTAATCATGCAATTCTATCTTTGACAGCTTTCACAAAGCTCTTAACAAAACAAATGATTCCACTAACGCTTATCATTTATCTGGTTTTGTTTTGTTTTTTTTGTATTTTTATTCTGTCGTTGTGCGTTATGTTTCTCATTCATTTTATTGTTTAGTTTATTTTTGGTATTTTCATCAGGCTGTGGATATTCCCTTTTTTTTTTTTTAATATTGAACTACCAAGATATCTTGAGACTGCAGTGAGATGTAAATTTATGCAATCAATCAGGAATTTATGTGTAAACCAGGAGCTAGGGGCACTTTAATTATGAATTGCTGTACAGAGGATTATTACACAATATTGAAAGGACAGATCTACCCGGGAACGTCAGCTATCTTTTCCCTCTCATTACACGAATTGACTCTTTTCAACACAGAGAGAGTAATTTCGTTAAATTCCCTTTCACTTATGATTACACGGTTTCGAGACTTTTTCCCTTTTTTTTATTATTATACATTATACATTGTGTTTGCAGTAATTGTCTTGTTCATTTAGATCACATTGTCTTTCGGTGTTTGAAAAGTCCCGCAATTCATATCTGTAATTTGTAGGCGTTTTTTTTTTCCTTTCTTTTTTACTCTAATTAAAAATGAAAACAAAACAAAAAGAAGAAGAACTATATGCTTGCACACGGAACAATGCTGCACCAAATGCTTTGAGGGACTTCTAATTATGGCTTATGATATCTACATTTCATTTCATTTTCATTAAACCTTCAAGAGATGGAGATCTGTTTTTGTTACGCCACGTTCTTGAAGCATGCAACGGAATTAAGTGGCCGAAAGTGATCATCATTTCAGCTTACAGTGGAAGATATCCAGGGCCAGCCTCTGGGAATTTGAGTCTAAAATGCCATCGTGCTTTAATTGAGGAATTCCCAAGTTCCTCAGAGACACAATAAACAGAATATGGCATTATAATCCCAGCATAATCCCCTGCTATCCATTACTTTTAGGATATGGATGCTCTGAAAGTTCTTTTAAAATAGACGTTAGATTTATTCAAATAAGTGACACACACGGTCACACAAGGAAGCGAATGGCTTTTGGACATATTTTACCTCACTACCTGAGCCAAAGCGGATTACATAAAATCTATTTAAAACAACAAACGAGTCCGTTCACAGACTTGTAATCTTAATCAGGCTTGGGATGGGTGGGAATGGGGGGGGCGCTGGGTGGTGCCTATGGGGAACAGCAAGGAAAACAAACCCCAAGGGCAGTCCTAATCATAACCCTAAATTATATGACTTTTTTTTTTACATTTCAAAATGGCAGCCAGTGGGTTTAGCGTCCTTATTATTGCTTAGCTCTAACCGGTTGAACTCATTTCAGAGGACCAGCTTCTTTCTCCCTCCCTTCCTTCTGCCAATTTTTAACCAATATGTTATTTATTTTATTTAGATGACAATTTTGAGCCAGCATATCTGTCTATCTGTCTGTCTATCTATCCTTTTTCTATATTTCTATATCTCTTTCTCTCTGTCTATGTATCTACCTACCAACCTACTATCTATCTATCTGTCTATCTGTCTATCTGTCTATCTATCTATCTATCTATCTATCTATCTATCTATCTATCTATCTATCTATCTATCTATCCTGTTTTTCTATATTTCTATATCTCTCTCTGTCTATCGCCTGCCTGCCTGCCTGCCTGCCTGCCTGCCTGCCTATCTATCTATCTATCTATCTATCTATCTATCTATCTATCTATCTATCTATCTATCTATCTACCTACCTACCTACCTACCTACCTACCTATCCTTTTTCTATATTTCTATATCTCTTTCTCTCTGTCTGTCTATCTACCTGCCTGCCTATCTATGTATCTACCTACCAACCTACTATCTATCTATCTATCTATCTATCTATCTATCTATCTATCTATCTATCTATCTATCTATCTATCCTGTTTTTCTATATTTCTATATCTCTTTCTCTATCTCCTGCCTGCCTATCTATCTACCTACCTACCCTTTTTCTATATTTCTATATCTCTTTCTCTTTGTCTCTCTATCTACCTATCTATGTATCTACCTACCTACCATCTATCTATCATCTATCTATCCTGTTTTTCTATATTTCTATATCTCTTTCTCTGTCTATCTGCCTGCCTGCATGCCTATCTATGTATCTACCTACCTACCTACCTACCTACCTACCTATCTATCCTGTTTTTCTATATTTCTATATCTCTATCTCCTGCCTGCCTGCCTGCCTGCCTATCTATCTATCTACCTACCTATCTATCCTTTTTCTATATTTCTATATCTCTTTCTCTTTGTCTGTCTCTGTCTATCTACCTGCCTATCTATGTATCTACCTTCCTACCTACCATCTATCTATCTATCTATCTATCTATCTATCTATCTATCTATCTATCTATCTATCTATGTAAGTAGGTCTTTGGTTGTTCGGGTTTTCTCCCGCGTAAAATTGGAAGTGTCTTGGCGACGTTTCGACGAAGTCCCATTCGTCATCTTCAGGCTGGTGTTTTCAGCTTCGTGCTTTGAGCAGCAATGTGTGGTCTTAGCTGTTTCTTCCTTTTAACTGCCAGTGGGGGTATGAACTGATTGGGTGGGAGCTTGGCTGTGTTCTGATTGGGTGGAGGTGTGTTCTGAATGGTTAGGGGCTTGGCTGTGCTCTGATTGGCTGGGGGAGTGTTCTGTTTGGTTGTGCTCAGGTTAGTCTGAGTTGCAGAGGGGTTTAAGATTTTGGGCTGCCTTGCTATTTTTTGGCTTCGCGTTCGTGGTCGTGCCTCCTCTTCATGGAGGGTGTCAGTTTGCTTCATGTATGGATTGGAGGGGTTTAAAGTGGCTAATGATGCAGCTGTGGTCTGGCTTCTGGTTTGTGGTCGTGCCTCGTCATCGGTGTGGCTTTGGGTTTGTTTTTTGCGTGGATGTGTGGTGGTGACATTCTGTGTGGTTTTTGTGAGTGTGGGTCTGGTATCATTTTTTGTGTTAGGGAGTCGTTTGTCAATAAGGGCGGGTTTCCAAATGGCTGGTAGGCGGGAGGTATCATCTCGCTTGTTCATGCTGTGTGGGCGTTTTTCTATCTCGATGGCTTCTCTGATTATTCTGTTATTAAAATGTTCACTTTTGGCAATGGTTCTGGTATTTTTAAAGTCAATTTCATGTCCTGTGGCTTTAAGGTGTTGGACCAGGGAAGATGTTGGTTCCTCTTTTTTGACTGAGTTCTTATGTTCTTCAATGCGTGCACTTATTCTTCTGTTGGTTTGTCCGATGTATGTGGTGGGACAAGTGGTGCATGGGATTTCGTATACTCCTTGATTTTCTAATTCAATTTTATCTTTGGGGTTTCTAAGGATGGTGGATATTTTTCTGTTTGTGCAGAATGCTGTTTTGATGTTGTGTTTACGGAGGATCTTACTGATTCTGTCTGTGGTGCCTTTTATGTATGGGAGGAGGGCTTTGCCGTTTTCTTGTTCTTTGTCTTGGATTTTAGTGGGGGTTTCTTTTTGGATTAGGTTTGTAATCTTATTTCTATGGAATCCATTGGATGTTAGTACATTGGTGAGAGTGTGTAGTTCAGGTTTTAGGTGTTGTTCGTCAGCTAAGCATTTTGTACTGGAGATGAGTGTCTTGGCTACAGAGTTGATCTGTGCTGGGTGGTGGTGTGAGAGAGCGTGCAGATAGCGGTTTGTGTGTGTTTTCTTCTGGTAGATGGTGTGTCCTAGGGAGCCATTGGATTTCTTGTAGACTAAGACATCCAGGAAGGGAAGTTGGTTGTTAGCTTCTGTTTCCATGGTGAACTGTATTTTGGGGTGTAGGCTGTTGAGGTGTGTGAGGAAGTTGTCCAGTTTTTCTTTCCCATGTGGCCAGATTATGAAGGTGTCGTCTACGTATCTGAGCCAGAGTTTGGGTTTGTGATCCGATTTTTCTAGAGCTTGGGTTTCAAAGTGTTCCATATAGAGGTTGGCAATGACAGGTGAGAGGGGTGATCCCATGGGTGCTCCTTCTGTTTGTTTGTATTTTTGTCCATTATAGATGAAGTATGTGTTGGATAGGCAGTGGTTGGTCAGATCTAAGATGTGTTTGGGGGGGTTATATTTGTTTTGAATAGCTGTCAAGGCTTCTTTGATAGGCACTTGGGTGAAGAGGGATATGACATCGAAGCTCACTAGTAGGTCGCTGGGCTGTAAGTTTTGTTTCTTTATGATCTCTATAAACTGGAATGAGTTTTTTACGTGTGAGGTGATGGATTCTGCATAGGGCTGTAGTTGTTTGGCGAGAAATTTGGCTAGGTTTTGTAGAGGTGAACCTATGGAGCTGACTATAGGTCTGAGTGGGGTTCCTTCTTTGTGTATCTTGGGGAGACCATAGAGTTTGGGGCATCTGGATGATTTCTCTCTGGGAATGATTCTTTGCTGGATCTCTTCGCTAATGGGGGAGGCTTTTATTTTGGATCTGGTGGTTTTTTCCAGGTAGGTGGTGGGATCTGTATTTAGGGGTTTGTATGTGGAGTCTTGGAGTAGGTTGGTTAATTTGGTTTGGTAGTCAGATGTGTTCATAACCACCGTGGCGTTGCCCTTGTCTGCTGGTAGGATTATTATGCTGGTGTCTTCTTTCAGGTTACGTAGTGCTGTCTGTTCCTCTTTGGGTAAGTTGCTTTTGGGTGGCTTGCTGGTGCAGAGGATGTTGGTGATTTCGAGTCTGATTCTGTTGGCGTCATCGGGGTTGATTTTGGTCAGGCTGGTTTCAACTCTACATATAATGGTTTCAGTTGGGATGTGTTTGGGAGCGACTGCAAAGTTGAATCCTTTGGAAAGGACATTGGCAAAGGACTATCTATCTATCATCTATCTATCCTGTTTTTCTATATTTCTATATCTCTTTCTCTGTCTATCTGCCTGCCTGCATGCCTATCTATGTATCTACCCTACCTACCTACCTACCTACCTACCTATCTATCTATCCTTTTTTTATATTTCTATATCTTTCTCTCTTGTCTATCTATCTGCCTGCCTGCCTATCTATGTATCTACTTACCTACCATCCATCCATCCATCCATCCATCCATCCATCTATCCTGTTTTTCTATATTTCTATTGCTCTTTCTCTTTCTGTCTATCTGCCTGCCTACCTACTATCTATCCATCCATCCATCTATCCATCTATCTAATCTATCATTTTTTCTATCTTTCTCTCTCTCTCTCTCTGCCCGCCCGCCCGCCCGCCCACCCATCCATCCTTTAATATAGGTAGCCCTTGACTTACGACCGTTGATTTAGCAACCGTTCAAAGTTACAACGGCCCTGAAAAAAGTTACTTAGGAGCTGCACTCCCACTTACTATTGTCGCAGCATCTTACTTAGTTGGACAATGAAGCATCTGCAAGAAGATCACCAAGCTGAGAGAGCATCACGGACCCCCTCGGTCTAAGCCTGGGCTACCCATCTTCTCTTCTAAAGACAGAAATGTGTTTTTTTTTTAAACTTCACACAACTTGTAAGCCTCTAGGTTGGGCTAACCTACTTGCCCATTGGTGAAAACGAACGCATGAATCCGAAGGCTATTTGCCCAACGTTTTTAAGTTCTCAAAACACGCTTAGATTTTTTGGGGGTGACACACATCAACCTGCCGGCCAGCATTCATGCATTGAGAATTGCAGTGTTTGGTCATTGAGCAGATCTAAAATCTTCCTTAACTGCTGGGATGGGAGGGGACGAGACGGGGAAAAAACGTTGCTTCCATCTTGAAGTCAAGCGCCAGCAGAGAGAGAGAGAGAGAGAGAGAGAGAGAGAGAGAGAGAGAGAGAGAGAGAGAGAGAGAAAGGCACTGAGAGGCCTTGATTATTTGCATTAAATCCCAGGGCCCATCAGAAAAGGGGGAAAAAAATCCAGCTGATGAGTAGCTATTTGGCCACACACAGAGCTGTTATTTTTCATCCACTTTAATAATCAAAGAGTTCAGATTCCCTCCTAATGCAGGGCTGATGAAGACGGGATGATGAGGTGGCCATTTGACTGATGAGCTACAATGACAGCTGAGGCTTGATTAAAATTAGCCCTCCCCTCTTTTTTTTTCCCCATGGGGGGAGAGAGGAAGAAGATGGGGAGGGGGTGGAATGCACCTTCAACTTTAAAGACAAATTTTATTGCAAAAGAAAGGAACCCGAGGTCTGTTTATTCTATAGGAGAAAAGCATCCTAAAAGCTGTTTCTATCGCCTATCTATCCATCCAGTTTAGGATCTCTTTCTTTTTCCTCTCTTCCTTCCTTCTTTTTTCTTTCTTTCTCTCTCCTCCTCCCTTTCTTTCCCTTCCCTCCTTCCTATCTCTCTTTTTCTCTTTTTCTTTCTCTTTCTTTCTTTCTCCTTCCTTTCTCTTTTCTTTCTTTTCTTCTTTCTTTCTTTTCCTCCTTCTTTTCTTTCTTTCCTTTCTTTTTCTCTCCTTTTCCCTTTCTTCCCCTTTCCTCCTTCCTTTCTTTTTCTCTTTCTTTCTTTTTCTTTCTTTCTCTTTCTTTCTTTTTCCTTCCTTCCTTCCTTCTCTTTCTTTACCTCCTTCCTTCCTACCTCCCTTCTTCTTTCTTTCTTTCCTTCCTTCCTTCCCTCCCCTCTCCTGCCTGCTTGCCTCTCTATTTCCTTCCTTCCTTTTTCCTCTCCTGCCTGCTTGCCTTTCTCTATTCCTTCCTTCCTTTTCCTATCCTGCCTGCTTACCTCTCTATTTTCTTCTTTCTTTTTTTCTTTCTTTCTTTTCTTTCTTTCTTTCTCTCTCTCTCTCTTTCTCTTTCTTTCTTTCCTTTCTTTTCCTTCCTTCTTTTCTCTTACTTACTTACTTTCTTTTCTTCCTTCCTTCCTTCCTACCTTCCTTCTTCTTTCTTTCTTTCTGTCTTTCTTTCTTCTTTCTTTCTTTCTTTCTTTCTTTCTTTCTTTCTTTCTTTCTTTCCTTCCTTCCTTCCTTCCTTCCTTCTCTCTTCCTCCCATTCTACCCCTTCCTTCCTTCCTTTCTCTCTCCCTCTTCCTCCCTACTCCCTACGCATTGGTTAGAATGCAGTATCGCAGACTAGCTCTGCCCACTGCCAGGAGTTTGATCCTAACCGGCTCAAGGTTGACTCAGCCGTCCATCCTTCCAAGGTCGATAAAATGAGGACCCCAGATTGCTGGGGGCAAATATGCTGACTCTGTAAACCGCTTAGAGAGGGCTGTAAAGCACTATGTAAGCGGTATATAAGTCTGTTGCTATTGCTGTTAAGCAAATTTGGCTTTCCTGTTGACATTGCTTGTCAGACGGTCGCAAAAGGTGAACATGTGGCCCAGGGACATGCAACTGTCATAAATACGAGTCAGTTCCCAAGCCTCCGAATTTTGACTGTGTGACCACAGGGATGTGTGAAAAATGTGTGAAAAATGGTCATGTCACTTTTTTCAGTGCAATTCTGAACAGACACTCAACAAATGGTTAAGTCGAGGACTACCTGTATACACACACACAAACACACACACACACACACACAAATGAGGGGGGGAACTCCACATTTATCTGAATCCACAGAAATCTTCATTCACACATTCTTCATGTATTCAAAACATTGGGCGGCTTTCAACATTTCCGAAATTCGGGGGATCATTTCAAAAAAAACCTGTAGGCATCAGTCTAATTATTGAGTTCGGGAAAGACAATAATTGCTTGGTTTGGAAGTAATGAGATAATTCAGATGTAAATGCATTTTTTGAGAGGGAATGTTAATAATGGCTAATCTAGAAAATTAGGTTACAAAGAAAAGAATATTTTTCCCTCTTTTTTTTTAAATGGAGCGCTTAAAGTTCTCTTGAGCAATAGGCGACGGGCAGATCATTTAAGAGGGGCGGGTCTCCCAGCCTGAAGAATCCAATTGGTTAAGCCGAACTGAAGCGACAGCCCTCTGTCAAATCAGGAAGAAGACGATGGAAGTTTATTTGTTTGCTTGATTGATTTGTGTACCCTCTCGTCTCATCTAGAGGCGAGTTAATCGGAAA
>CM077923.1:92079727-92099727 GCA_039797435.1 Crotalus adamanteus
GAAGTCAACAAGAAGAGTTTGGGCTACACAAATTACTCCAAGCTGCAACTCCAATCCTAACCAATGTGAACTTGGATTAGAGTGAAATACTGACTTTCCAAAGAGGTGAGACAGCAGTGTGTGTGGGGGGGTAAAATAAGAAATCATCACAACTGTTGCAGCCAACACCAGTAATCTTGCTAGGATGACAGCAGAAACACCCTGTTGCCAAGGTCTAGGTGGGTGAGAGTTGAAGGCACGGCAATCATCAATGGGGAAACTCCAGAGTCCAGACCCACGCTTCCTCCAGGCCTAGCCGGGAGGAGAGAATCAGACCAACTGTGATCAACAGCCAACAAAGGGTCCAAATGAGATCAACGATACGCCAATCATGGAACTACCAACCTAGACAAACAATCAAGCAGTAAACAGCCTAATCAAAGAACTACCAAGAGCATCCCCATCAAAACTGTCAGGACAAGCCACTAGTATGTAAACAGACAGCAACCCCCCCCCCCTTCTAGCACTGATGGTGTTCCCTAGCTGGGTCACGAAACGTCTGCAAGAAAACCACCCAGCTCGGAGAACATCAAGGACCTCAGAGTCTTCCTCCTCCCTCCCTCCCTCTTCCACTTTATTCCTTCTATCTCCTCCTTCCTCTCCCTCTTTTCTTTCTCCACAAACCCCACTCCTTTATAGCACTGATGATGTTACCTAGTTGGGTCACAAAATGTCTGCAAGAAAACCACCAAGCTCAGACAGCAACAAGGACCCCACAGTACTCCTCCTCCTTCACTCCACAAACCCCCCTCCCTTCTAGCACTGATGATGGTGGATGCCACTTCCAGAAGTCTGTTCTAGGCCTCGGAGGCCTGGAGGAGGCCTGCCAGGCCTAGAACAGCCCATGGGAAGTGCTTGGATGCCACTTCCAGAAGTCTGTTCTACGCTTCGAAGGCCTGGAGAAGGCCTGCCGGAAGGACATGGATACCACTTCCGGAAGTTCATTCTAGGCCTCGGAGGCCTGGAGGAAGCCTGCCAGGCCTAGAACAGCCTGCCGGAAGTGCATGGATGCCACTTCCAGAAGTCTGTTCTAGGCTTCGGAGACCTGGAGGAGGCCTGCTGGAAGTGCATGGATACCACTTCCGGAAGTCTGTTCTAGGCCTCGGAGGCCTGGAGGAGGCCTGCCAGACCTAGAACGGCCCACAGGAAGTGCTTGGATGCCACTTCCAGAAGTCTGTTCTAGGCTTCGGAGACCTGGAGGAGGCCTGCTGGAAGTGCATGGATACCACTTCCGGAAGTTCATTCTAGGCCTCGGAGGCCTGGAGGAGGAGGCCTACCAGGCCTAGAATGGCCCGTCAGAAGTGCGTGGATGCCACTTCCGGAAGTCCGTTCTAGGCCTCGGAGGCCCAGGCCTACATCCAATAAGAGAACCAGTTGTTCAGGTATTTCAATCCCACCACTGCATTGACCCTTATCTGACTCTGAGCAGGTGCTGACCCTTAGATAAGAAGATTCCTGCCGCACAGGCTTTTAGCAATAAATCCGCTTAAGATCTTTTCACGGATGACAAAAACAGAGATATAAGGTGGATCAATCTGAGTCCTTTTTTTTTTATTATTGAATACGGTATTGTCAGATTCTCAGGCGGGAGGGGTTCCCTTCCAGAGGAGCAAGCGACAACACAGTTCTGATAGGTTTGTGTGAGAGAAAGAGGGTGAAGGCGGCACCTCCCTAATAGTTCCCAGAACACATGCTTCATGTAGGCTGTAGGGCGCTTCAGTTTGGCAAGATTCTGTCTGTAGGTGTGGAATAATAATAATAATAATAATATCATAGAAAATGATAAAATTAAACTGCTCTGGGACTTCAGAATTCAAACAGACAAGCACCTGCAACATAACACCCCAGACTTAACAATTGTCGATAAGAAAAACAAAAAAGTCTGGATAGTGGGTTTCCTGCCTGAGCAGAGGGTTGGACTGGAAGACCTCCAAGGTCCCTTCCAGTTATATTCTGATTAAATTGATTGAAGATAGATAGATAGATAGATAGATAGATAGATAGATAGATAGATAGACAGACAGACAGACAGACAGACAGATGTTGTGGATGCTCCTACACTGGAGGTTTTCAAGGAGAGACTGGACAGCCATCTGTCTGAAATTGTATAGGGTCTCCCGCTTGAGCAAGGGGTTGGACTAGAAGACCTCCAAGGTCCCTTCCAGCTCTATTCGTAAAATGGGGCCACGCTCACTTAACCATTGTCTTGCTTATCATCGGAAATTTGGTTGTATGTTGAAGACTCCTTATATTACCTTGGAGGAATAATAATAATAATTATTATTATTATTCTGGATGGTGGATGTGGCAGTGCCTGGAGATAGCAGAATAGAAGAGAAAGAACTGGAGAAGATAACAAAATACAAAGACCTACAAATAGAAATAGAAAGACTGTGGCAAAAGCAAGCAAGGGTAGTACCAATAGTCATAGGCGCCTTGGGTGCAATCCCAAAACAACTGGAGCACCGCTTGAACACCATTGGCCTTGACAAATTTGCTATTAGTCAATTGCAAAAGGCGGCCTTACTAGGAGCTGCTTCCATCCTGCGACGATATCTGTAATACCATCAAACATCCACATCTGCCTATCCCAGGTCCTGGGTAAGGACTCGATAGGTAGAGAAAAATGCCAAATCCAGTCTGAACATCTGGCTGACTGTGCGATGATCAATAATAATAATAATAATATGGAATTGACCCCCAAATTGGAAGAATCATTACATGTCTCTTTTGGGGTTGTTGTTGTTTTGAGCCCAACATCTTGGCCTCTCTAAATTACCCATGTCTCAAAGAAGACGGCCTGTTTTGAACCAGCTGGCTTGCCCATCCCGGTCTGCTCCTTCAACACAGACATTTGTTTAGTTCCAACTGACAAGAGCCTCGCAACGCAAGAAAGAGATGCTTTTTTAAATCTGTTTCCTTGGTAACGTGAGAAAGCAATCAACAGATGCTATCGGAATAATGTTATGTACTGTAGATCAAGATCCCTGGCAGGCTATTACCGCTCCGCAGATTGGCATCTGTCCCACCTGCGCTCCAAAGTGTTCCCACACAGAAAGTTGTATTGCCATCGCCTCGTGTGGCCTCCAGAACACAAAAGCAAGCAAGCAAGCAACACAAAATAGGGTTTATTTCAGAAGACAAGCCAGTCTGTACAGCACTCCAGAATCAGAATGACAAGATTCATTTATGGTTAGAGTCTAGAGCAGGGGTAGGCAACCTTGGCTCTTTTATGACTCATGGACTTCAAATTTACACTGAAAAGGCATTGAAAAAAAGGGGCTTACAGCTGTTTTGCGCACTTACAACTATTGCAGCGTTCTCCACTGCAGCATTCAGACGCTTGGCAACTGACTCATGTTTATGATGGTCGCAGCGTCCCCGGGATCCTGTGTGATCCCCTTTTGTGACCTTCTGAGAAGCAATGGGAAAACCGAATTCACTTTACAACCGTGTTATTAACAACTGCAGTGATCCGCTTAGCAAATGTGGCGAGGGACGTCGTAAAATGGGGCGGCGCTCACTTAACAAACGTCTGACTTAGCCACATAAATTTTCAGCTCAGTTGTGGTCGTAAAGAGGGGACTTGCCTGCATATTCAGCTCTGCACTGAAGGTAAGCAATAACCTTGTCCACAGAGGTACTGTGTCACTAGACACGGGGCAAATGAAGTGTGTTGTAGAAAACAAAACAAACCCCTTGATTTTGCTTGAACCAATAGAAGGAGACAATTTTGGGGATTTCCCCCCCCCCTCAACTATTTCTGAGCTTTAATAAATACGAACGATGATCAGGGATCTCGCAAGAGAGGCAGGGAGGATTCCAGCGGGATCCTAAACAAAGGCATCTGTTAATTGCTTCTCTTATTATTTGAATCATTGCTGTGCAATATTCAGTTATTTCAATATTATTTATATTACGCTATTATCGGAATATAAAATGCAAAGGCAAACAAAAGATGAAGAGGAAACGGGGCAGGGCTAAGGGGACAAAAGGCGGAAAAAAGAATTAATTTCCACTTTTGTTTTTCAGTGCAATGGAAGAAAAAACAAATCAAACATAATTTTTTACTTGTGTATACTTAGAACGTACCAGCCATTTCTGTTACAACAAACCTTATTTAATCTGTAAACCTTTAAGTCAGAATTTCATTTTTTTTTGTTTTTTTCTCGGCTGGAGCACAAAGTCTAGCAACTGTTTCCGAGTGGAAACAAAACGGGATATATTATTTTCTTTAATCGAAGCAGTTAATTTGGCCCTCTCTGCTAACTCCATCCGTTCTTTCTTCCATTGCGGGACGTAGCTTTCCATTTAGGTCTGCGTAGGTGGTCCTCAACCTATGACCATAATTGAGCCCAAAATTTCTGTCGCTAAGCAAGACAATTGCGAAGTGCGTTTTGCCCCCATTTTATGACTTTTCTGGCCACAGTGGTTAAGGAGATATCTGCAGTTGTTAAGTTAGTGACACGATTGTTAAGTGGCTTCCTCCGTTGACTTTGCTTGTCAGAAGGTCGCAAAAGGGATCACGTGACCCTGGGACACGCCAATCATCGTAAATACGAACCATTGGCCAAGCCTCCGAATTTTGATCACATGACCAAGGGGTCATAAGTGTGGAAAAACGGTCACGGGTCACTTTCGTTTAGTGACCGTTCGACCTTGTAACTTCGAACGGTCACTAAACGAAACTGTGGTAAGTCGAGGCCAACTTATAATGGATTCTTGCGGCAGTGGGCATGTATGTACAGCAACGAAGCTCCACACTGATTTTCGAATTTTATTTTAATTCAAGGGCGCTGAGATCACTGTCCATACAGGTAATCCTCGAGTTACAAGCACGAGGGAGCCCAAAATTTATGTCGCTAAGTGAAACATTTGTTAAGTGAGTTTCGCCCCATTTTACAAATTTCCTTGCCACAGTTGTTAAGTCAATTGTCATATTTGTTCAGTTAGTCACAGAGTCGTTAAGTGAATCCGGATTCCCCCATTGACTTCGCTTGTCAGAAGGTCGCAAAATGGGATCACGTGACCCCCGGGACACTGCGACCGTCATAAATACGAAACCAGCGGCCAAGCATCCGAATTTTGATCACGGTCATGCTGCAACGGTCATTAAGTGTGAAAAACAGCCCTAAGTCCCTTTTTTTCCAGTGCCGTTGTTAACTCTGAACGGTCACTCAATGAACTGTTGTAAGTTCGAGGACTATCTGTATCTCGGGTAAAAGAACGAAAAATCACTTCTGCAAAGACAGTGTTGAAGCAAAACCTCCCTCGAAGCCTCTTCGTCACAAATCAGAGTGTGTGAGGTTTTTTTATTCAAAGTTAAGCAAAGCCACGAACCAGACAAGACTTTTGTTTTTCCAATGTCAACTTCATACAAAGAAAATCTGTATAAAATGTTTTATAGATGGCATCTTCCACCAGCAAGATTAGCAAAAATGTTTAAAAATATGTCAGATAGATGTTGGAAATGTAAACGTAACATAGGCATGTATTACCACATTTGGTGGACAAGTGGTAAGGCAAAGGCCTATTGGAAAAATATACATATGTGGTTAGAAAAAATATTGGTCAAACAAGTGGATTTTAAACCTGAATTTTTTTTACTAGGCATTATGCCTGAAAAGACTAATAAGCAGAAACTATATTTAAGTTTACACATCACTACAGCAGCAAGAATAATTTTTGCACAATCCTGGAAGAATGAAGGACTGCCATCAGAGGAAGAAATAATCAGGAAAATATTGGAATGTGCAGAGATGGATAGATTAACTATGAGGTTGAAAGATAAAGAAAATATAGCAGTGGTTCTCAACCTTTTTAATGCCACGACCCCCAACTGGTCGTAAGTCGAGGACTACTCAACCGGTCGTAAATCGAGGACTACTCGACTGATGCAGCATCGTTTGCAGACTGGGACTTTTGGCGGGCTCAGCAGGGCAGAGACAGCCTGGACAATTCCTACTGGCTTTTGAAAGCCAATAGAATTAGACTCTATTCAAGAGAGTCTCTTCTATTGGCTTTCAAAAGCCAATAGAATAAAAGGGAGTACCACAGCTAAGGAAAAGGGGGGAAAAAATGGCGGACTGCGTTGTTTGGCGACCCCCGTGAAATGGTCGTTCGACCCCAAATGGGGTCCCGACCCACAAGCTGAGAACCGCTGAGATACAGACTACTATCAAATTTGGAATTTATTTTATTCTTGGTTAGAGAAGGCCTGGGGTTGATGTCCCCGGGGGGGGGGGCGGGATTCGATTGGGACATGCTGTGTGAATGCATTCATTTTTAATTGTTATATTTGTTGTTTTAATTTTGTACGCCACCCTGAGTCCCTAGGGATTGGACGGCATATAAATTTTATTAATAAATAAATAAATAAATAAATAAAGAAGAGAATGAAGGATTAGGAATTGAACATGTATTAGCATAGCAAACTCCAGACAACCTGTTGATTGGAAAAATTAACATATGTTGATGAAAATAATAATAATAATAAATATATATAGGTCTTTGGTTATTCGGGTTTTCTCCCACGTAAAATTGGAAGTGTCTTGGCGACGTTTCGACGAAGTCCCATTCGTCATCTTCAGGCTGGTGTCTTCAGCTTCGTGCTTCTTGCTTGCTCCTCGAAGCACGAAGCTGAAAACACCAGCCTGAAGATGACGAATGGGACTTCATCGAAACGTCGGCAAGACACTTCCAATTTTACGTGGGAGAAAACCCGAATAACCAAAGACCTACATACAAACACCCGCGAAAACCTCAGAAAACAAACAAATATATATATATATATATATATATTAGAAATAAAAACAAAAATGCGACTCTTGGGAATATTCATATTGTCCAAATAGTAATGATCACCAAGAGAATATCTATCAAAAATAGAATTTAATCCACCGAGCTTTCGTCAAATACATTTGACATCGTCAGGGTTAAAAGGCAAACGCCGGGGGGAAGTCTTATATACAGTTGTTTAATGCCTGTATCGCGGGTATTTATATATATATATATGTATGTATGTATGTATGTATGTATGTATGTATAAAAGAATTTTGTTTTTCGTTTTCTTTCAGCCAACAACGGATGGGTGAAAAACGGAAGAAAGCGTAAACCGTATAGTGAGACCGCCGGGACAAAAGAGCAGGCTTGACTTTGACTGAAAACATTTCCATTTTTTTTTTCTTAGCCGGTTCACACAAACTCGCCAAGGGACAGGCGCAGAGATGAACTCTGGAGGTGGCGCCTGGCAAGTCCGTGAGGTTAATTAAGAAAAGTGAAATCCTACAAGGCCGGGAGGCCAAAGACGTGTTTCAAATAGCAACAGACGTAAGGAAGGAACTGTACACCGAGGGGAAAAATCTTCCTTTCCCTGCATACGAATGAAGCATTAAAAAAAAACCACACACACACAATCCTGTTGTCGTAGCAGGTAATCGTCGACTTACAACAGTTCATCTTGTGACCGTTCAAAGTTACAATGGCACTGAAAAAAAGGGGACTTAGGGCCGTTTTCCACGCTTAGGGCCGTGGCAGCATCCCCGCGGTCGAAATTCAAAATTCAAACGCTTGGCAACTGACTTGCACTTATGACTGCTGCAGCGTCCCCGGGGGTCACGTGATCCCCTTTTGCGAGCTTCTGACCAACAAACTCAAGGGGGGGGCAAGCCGGATTCGCTTAATGACCGTGTTACTAATGTAACAACTGCAGTGATTCAGTTAACAATCGGGGCAAGAAAAGTGGTAAAATGGAGGCAAAGCTCACTTAACGAATTTCTCACTTTGCCACATAAATTTTGGGGCTCAACGGTGGTTGTAAATCGAGGAATATCTGTACTCTGGACGGTGGCAGCGCTGGGAAGCCTTGAAAAGCATTCGGCCTTGCACAGAATGGCAGATGTGTCTTTTTATGGGTGGATTTTAACGGATGTGTCATTTATTTATTAGGAAAAATTTGTCTGTCTGTCTGTCTGTCTATCTATCTATTTATCTATCTGTATCTATCTATCTATATATCTATCTATCTATCTATCTATCTATCTGTATCTATCTATCTATCTATCTATCTATCTATCTATCTATCTATCTATCTTACCTACCTACCTACCTACCTATCTATCAGCTATCTATGCATCTATGCGTCTATGTATCTATCTATATATCTATCTATGTATGTATGTATCTATCTATCTATCTATCTATTAGATAGATTAGATAGATAGATAGGTAGATAGATAGATAGATAGATAGATAGATAGATAGATAGATAGATAGATAGATAGATAGATAGATAGATAGATAGATAGATAATCTAATCTATCTAATCTATCTATCTATCTAATCTATCAGCTATCTATCTAGGTATCTATGTACATGTCTATCATTATCTATCTCCCTCTCCCTCCCTCCCTCTCTCTCTCTCATTTATCATCTATCCATTTCCCAATCAATCCTCTGTATTTTTTAATTGTGCGTTTATGTTTACTTCTATTTTGTCATGCTCTCATCATATGCTAAACAATAATAATGTATTAAAATCTATCAGTCGGTATCTATCTATCCATCAATCCATATCTACTATATCCATCCATCCATCGTAGTTACATCCATCTATCTGCCATATTTCTACCTCTCTCTGTTATCTATTATAGTTATGTCTATTTATCCATCCATCCTTCCTGGGAAATAATCAGCCTGCGTTTGCTTCCAGTAACCAGAGTTACAGACAGCAAGTACAAAAGAGAAAACACCTGAGGTTTGAGAGGCATATAAATATTACATCTGTATTTACCAGAGAGATACAATCTCTATTGGGGGGGGGGGGAGAAGCACCTTAGATTAGAATGCCAAATTTTGAGAATTTAGAAGATGGGCTGTGATTTTATTTTACTTTTTTTAACCGCCTCCTGGAAAAGGTAAAAGAGCTCTGATGCACTCCAACAAGGTCTTAGCGTAGCTGAATGCTAAGAATCAAGACGATGTTCCGCGTATCAAGCGGGAGGCTAATGAAGGCAAGGTGAATCTCGGTAGCTGGCTACAAAAACAGGAGTCCTCCCAAGGTAATTTATGCGGAGGGGGAAGAAAAAAAAAGGACTTCTCATGAATATTCATTCCTGGCCTTGTTATATCTTTAGCTGAATGACTTTTCTTTCCCATTCGTAAGTGGGAGGTAAAACATGTGCAAATCCAGAAGGACAAAATGTCTACAGAGGAGGAACCTCAAAGAGTGGTTAGAATCTCATCAGTGAGAGTGGTAGCACATAAAATGCATCAGTAAATGCACAAAGGCAATAAATGCAAGAAGGGGGAGAGAGAGAGAGACAGAGAGAGACATGAAGATGAGGATGGATGGATGGATGGATGGATAGATAGATAGACAGCCAGGCAGACAGATGTTTTAAACAGCTACAAGTAGCGCTTGACTTACAACCGCAGTTGAGCCCAAAATTTCTGCTGCTAGATGAGACAACTGTAAAGTGAATTTTGCCCCATTTTACAACCTTTCTAGCCACAATTGTTAAATGAATCACTGCTGTTGTTAAGTTAGTCACATGGGAGAGGGGGGGGGTGGAGAGAGAGAGAGAGAGAGAGAGAGAGAAAGAGACAGAGAGAGAGAGAGAAGAGAGAAGAGAGAGAGAAAGACAGAGAGAGAGAAGAGAGAGGGGGAGGGAGAAAGACAGAGAGAGAGAAGAGAGAGGGAGAGACAGAGAGAAAGAGAGAGAGAGAGAGAAGAGAAACAAAGACAGAGAGAGAAGAGAGAGAGAGAAAGGGAGGGAGGGAGAGAGAGAGAGAGAGAGAGAGAAAGAGAGAGAGGGACAGAGAGAGAAGAGAGAGAGAAAGAGAAAGACAGAGAGAAGAGAAAGAGAGAGAAAGACAGAGAGAGAAGAGAGAGAGGGAGGGAGAGAGAGAGAAGAGAGAGAAACAGAGACAGACAGAGAGAGAAAGAGGAGAGAGAGAGAGAGAGAAAGGGAGGAGGGAGGGAGAGAGAAAGAGAGAGAGAAAGACAGAGAGAGAAGAGAGAGAGGGAGGGAGAGAGAGAGAAGAGAGAGAAACAGAGACAGACAGAGAGAGAAAAAGGAGAGAGAGAGAGAGAAAGGGAGGAGGGAGGGAAAGAGAAAGAGAGAGAGAAAGACAGAGAGAGAAAGAGAGAGAAAAAGACAAAGAGAGAAAGAAGACAGAGAGAGAGGGAGAGACAGACAGAGAAAGAGGGGGGAGGGAGGGAGAGTGAGTGAGTTGTACAAAAATGCAAGAGTTGTTCTCAAAAAAATAGCAGGCAGGAATAGTTGTATCTGGAAAACAAATTCTGTATTTATCTACATCAGGGGTCTTCAAACTTGGCCTTTTGTGACTTGTGGACTTAAGCTCCCAGAATTCCTCAGCCAGCGTGCATGCCTGGCTAAGGAATTCTGGGAGTTGAAGTCCACAAGTCACAAAAGGGCCAAGTTTGAAGACCCCTGATCTACATAGATAGATATAGAGCAGTGTTTCTCAACCTTGACAATTTTAAGGCATGTGGACTTCAATTCCCAGAATTCCACAGCCAGCATTGCTGGCTGTGGAATTCTGGGAGTTGAAGTCCACATGCCTTAAAGTTGTCAAGGTTGAGAAACACTGAGATAGAGGTTCCCAGTGGAAGCTCATCTGCCTATGATGGTAGGTCAAGGTTAGGACTTTTTAATGTAATTTGTCAGTTGCACAAAGTGCTGCCAGACTCTTGAAATTTTTTTATTTTATTTTTTATTTTGCTCCCGTTGATTAATGTGGCTCTGCTCCCATAATTAACTTCTTCAGCTCCTCTTTCATTATTTTGTCATCTCAGTTTTTTCCTCTTCTCTCAAGATTTCTGCTGCTTCGGAACGGAAAATGTGTCTTAGCGAGACCCTTCCCCATTGCAAGGGAAAGAAGATTGTACAACTGAAATTTTAATTTTAGGGGGGATTCAGCCCTTAAGCTGTTTTTTTCTCTCTCTAACTTTCTTCGATCTGGTATCCTTTTGGATTTGGTGACACATTTCTTAATTGACAACGAATTTAATTCTCTTGACTTTCTCCTTCAATTTGGATTTTATTAGGCCCCCATTTTCTTTCAGGTTGGGCTTTTTTTCTGAACATTTAAATGGGATGGCAACAGATCTCTTTGGTAACTGCCTACACCTGGATAGCATTATAACCATGTTTCCTTCCTTCCTTCCTTCCTTCCTCCCTTCCTTCCTTCCCTTCTTACCCTCCCTTTCATCACCTTCCTTCTTTCCTTCCTTTTCCTTCTTCTCTTTCCCTTCTTTTCCTTTCTTCCTCCCTCCCTCCCTTCTTTCCCTTCTTCCTCTTACCCTCCCTTTCATCTGCTTCCTTCCTTCCTTCCTTCCTTCCTCCCTTCCCTTCTTACCCTCCCTTTCATCCCTTCCTTCCTTCCTTCCTTTTCCTTCTTCTCTTTCCCTTTCCTTCCTCCCTCCCTTCCTTCCCTTCTTCCTCTTACCCTCCCTTTCATCTGCTTCCTTCCTTTCTTCCTTCCCTTCTTACCCTCCCTTTCATCTCCTTCCTTCCTTCCTTCCTTCCTTCCTTTTCCTTCTTCTCTTTCCCTTCTCTTTTCCTTTCCTCCCTCTCTCCCTTCCTTCCCTTCTTCCTCTTACCCTCCCTTTCATCTCCTTCCTTCCTTTCTTCCTTCCTCTCTCTTGATTTTTTTAAATCCCACCTTTATTAATTTTATAAATTAATAACTTTTCTAAGTCTCTCAAGATGGCAAACGTACCTAATACTCTTTCCTCCTCCTATTCCCCAACAATAACAACAACAACCCTGTGAAGTGGGCTAGGCCAAGAAAGAGTGTTTTAATGCTCCTTACATCTTCTCCATTTAAGACAACATCTCCCCTCGCCTGTCCTGAGACCAATTCTTGCTTCTTTTTCCTGACCAGCCCCTTAACTACAATCGAAGCTGGCAGAGTCCTTGGGCAGATAAGTCTGGGAATAAACTTACTAAGCCTATCAAGCAACTCATTAAACAAACAAAAAAAACCCCTTGAAATGGCAAGGAAACTATCTATGCAGTATTTCTCCAGTGTTTAGTCTTTTCTTGACAGCTGGTAAAGAAGTGTTAACCGTCTCAATTAATTTAGACTTTTGTTTTGCTTCAGAGGCAGGCGTTCCTGTCTGCAGAAGTCCATAATCCATCTCTCTTTTGCCTAATGTGTTACGTTTTGTCTGGGACAAGCAGTTTTTGACAGCAATACGAACATATATTCCTCTATTCTTCAAGTCGCTCACTAGGAATTTGGTAGACTTCCCCTTAATCTGTCTTACCTTGCATTCCCAGAAACATCCGTACCTTCAACGAGTCTGCAATTCATTGTGGCTTATTTTATCTAAAGTTTCAGCTATCCAGTCTGCCCACGTGGACATATCTACAAAGGGAAATGACATTCCAACAGGAAAGAATATTTGTAGGTCAGAGTTGAAATGTCGGCTCCTTGGTGCTCTCTCAGCTGGGATGTTTTCTTGCAGACGTTTCATGACCCATCTAGGCAACATCATCAGTACTAGAAAGGATGGGGTTGCAGGGAGGAGGAGGAGGAGGACGACGACGACTCCTCTAGGGGTCCTTGGTGCTCTCTGAGCTGGGATGTTTTCTTGCAGACGTTTCATGACCCATCTAGGCAACATCATCAGTACTAGAAAGGATGGGGTTGCAGGGAGGAGGAGGAGGACTCTAGAGGTCCTTGGTGCTCTCTGAGCTTGGATGTTTTCTTGTAGATGTTTCATGACCCAGCTAGGTAACATTATCAGGGCTAGAAGGGAATAAGGTTTAAGGAGAGGGGGAGGAGGAAGGAAAGAGAAAGAATAAGGAGGAGGAGGAGAAGGAAGAAGAGAAGGAAGAAGAGAAGGAGAAGAACTGTGGAGTCCTTGGTGCTCTCTGAGCTTGGATATTTTCTTGCAGACGTTTCATGACCCAACTAGGTAACATCATCAGTGCTTAGAAACCCTCTAGCACAAGCCTTCTAGCACGGATGACGTTGCCTAGTTGGGTTATAAAATATCAAGAAAAGGATCAAGCTCAGAGAGCACCAAGGACCCCACAGTTGTCCTCTTCCTCCTCCTTTTCCCCTATCTCCTCCACTACTCCACATACACACCCTCCCTTCTAGCACTGATGATGTTCCCTAGTTGGGTCATGAAACATCTCCAAAAAAGCAACCCAGCTCAGAGAGCACCAGGGACCCCCACACAGTCAGTCTCCTCCTCCTCCTCCTCCCCCCATTTCATTCTCCTCCACTCTGCAAACCCCCTCCCTTCTAGTACTGATGATATAACTTAGCTGGGTCATAAAACGTCTCCAAGAAAACAACCCAGCTCAGAGAGCCCCAAGGACACATATTTTCCTCAGAAAACCCCTTAGAACAAACTGCTTTTCCTCCTCAGAGAACAGCACGATCTGTCCCCATATCTGCCTCTGCCGACCTTCTTTGCCAGATGCGGGGCGCAATCTGAAATTTGAGCCGGGAAAGGTGTCTCCTTGGGTTCGACCGTCTGTCCGATGAATCTTCTCGCCCTCTTATCATTTCCTTTCCACACTGTTGTTTTTTTTTCCCCTGGGTTTAGGAGCTTAGCAGCCCCCGTCTTCTCCAAGACTACCCAATCAAGGTGGGGTTATTAAAAAAACCAAGGTGCTTTATGACTGAGAATTAATGAGAGCCGCGTTTTCATGCAAAACATCCCATTTTTTGATTAGCAACGGAGCAAGGTCACAATTAACACTCTGGGAGGCTGAAATTGCCGGTATTTTGATTTTTTTTTTTTTTCGGGGAAATGAGATTATCAAACAGACGGCACGCAACTTGACAGGAGGGGGGGGAAAAGGAGAGAAAGAGAAAAAGATGGGGGGGAAAGGAGAACACGGCGGGTTTTTTTTTTTTAATTCTTGTGCTACAAAAACGGCAGTAGAATTAGTACAGAATCGCACCCTAGTACAGGCCCTCCTCGACTTACAACGGTTCGCTCAGTGGCCGTTCAAAGTGACAACAGCACTGAGAAAAGGGACTTTGGACTGTTTTTCACACTTGCGACCGTTGCAGCCTCCCCCTGGTCGCGTAATCAAAATTCAGAGGCTTGGAAACTGGCATGTACTTATGACAGATGCAGAGTCCCAGGATCGCGTGATCTCCTTTCGCGACCTTCCGACAAGCAACGTCAGTAGGGGAAGCCGGATTTACTTAACAATCGTGTTAGTAACTTAACGACTGCAGTGATCCACTTAACAACTTGGGCCAAAACAGGACGTAAAATGGGGCAAAACTCACTTAACAACTGTCTCACTTAACGACAGACATTTTGGGCTTAATTGTGCTTGCGATTCGAGGACTATGTGTAATTTTGACCTGGCAGATCCTCCGGGAAGGTTTTGATGGACCTTTGGGGGTTTTTAGTCCACACCTTTAGAAACACTAAATTAAAGAGTTGCAAAGAGGTAATTAATTGTATTCCGAATCCCTTTTGCCCTCTGAATCCAGGGTCTTTTCCCGTTCTTGCCCTTCAAAGCTACTACCGGTAGAGTTAACGTCTAGTCCAGGGCTAGGCAACCTTGGCTCTTTTATGACTTGTGGACTTCAACTCCCAGAATTCCTGAGCCAGCCATGCTGAGGGGAAAGGGAGAGGTTTCCAAGCTGAGCCATGCTGGCTCAGGAATTCTGGGAGTTGAAGTCCACGAGTCAAAAAAGAGCCAAGGTTGCCTACCCCTGTCCTAAGTCCTAAGCGGTGAGCCTCCTAGACCAGGGGTAGGCAACCTTGGCTCTTTTATGACTCGTGGACTTCAACTCCCAGAATTCCTGAGCCAGCACGGGGGAAATACGGCCCCCTCATGACTGGTGGACTTCAACTCCCAGAATTCCTCAGCCAGCCTGGCTCAGCTTGGAAACCTCTCTCTTTCCCCTCAGCATGGCTGGCTCAGGAATTCTGGGAGTTGAAGTCCACGAATCATAAAAGAGCCAAGGTTGCCTAGCCCTGAGCTAGGAGGCTCACCGCTTAAAATAGGAGGACTTAGGCCAGGGGTAGGCAACCTTGGCTCTTTTATGACTGGTGGACTTCAACTCCCAGAATTCCTGAGCCAGCCATGCTGAGGGGAAAGGGAGAGGTTTCCAAGCTGAGCCATGCTGGCTCAGGAATTCTGGGAGTTGAAGTCCACGAGTCATGAGGGGCCTATAATTCCCCCATGCTGGCTCAGGAATTCTGGGAGTTGAAGTCCACGCCTCATAAAAGAGCCAAGGTTGCCTACCGCTGGTCTAAGCTTCCTACCGGAAAGCAACCTAATCCAGGCCATGATTGTGAAAAAATGCATAAAATAAAACACCTTTAAGAGAGAATATTTGCAGCTCCGCTTTGAACTGCGAGGTCCCACTGTCTTGCCCAAGCAAGGGGCTAGCCTAATATACCTGTATATAAACAGAGAGCCAAATCAGCTCCCTTCTAGCACTGATGATGTTACCTAGTTGGGTAATGAAACGTCTGCCAACAAAACAGTCAAGCTCAGAGAGCAATAAGCACACCACAGCACCACCACCACTCCTCCTACTCCTCCTCCTTCTTTCCGCAAACCCCACTCCCTTCTAGCACTGATGATACGACCTAGTTGGGTCATGAAAGGTCTGCCAAGAAAACAACCAAGCTCAGAGGCCACCAAGGAATCGACAATAAATCTTTTATCCTCGGCAACCTCAAGACGGAACCGCCAGTCTAACAGGAATCCGTGAAGGCATGATATGGGAGAAGTAGAGAAATCAAAATAGAAAGAGTAATTGGGGGCGACAGATACAACAGAGCTGGGCAAGAGATGGGTTCACGTTCAGCCTTGCATGCTGACAAAGATGGAGCAGATCCTTACAGCCGACAGCTGCTCCTGCTTCTGAGATCAATAAGCAGACACTTTAAAATGTGCTTTGAGCACGGCCTCGGCAAATAAATATGGACGATTTTATCTCTGTGTTTATGATGATGAACGGCAAGGCTATTGCGGGGCCCTCTCTGGCACGTTCTCCAGGGGAAGCAATAAAGCTTCTAATTGATAATATGGGGGGTGGGCTCCTCCTTTACATTTTCAACCTATAAGCCCCATTTTGCAGTTTTTAACTGCTAGGCTCAGCAGTCAAATGTACAGGTATAGTATAGGGGGTACCTTGCTCAATAGTAGTAACTGTGAGGTGGATTTCAGAGTCCTAGTGGACAATCCCTTAGATACCCGTGTGCTGCAGCTGCCAAAAAAGCCAACACAGTGCTGGGCTGCATTAACAGAGGGATAGAATCAAGATCACGTGAAGTATTAATACCTCTTTACAAGGCCTTGGTAAGGCCACACTTAGAATACGGCATCCAGTTTTGTTCACCACGATGTAAAAAAGATGTTGGGACTCTAGAAAGAGTGCGGAGAAGAGCAACAAAGATAATCAGGGGACTGGAGGCTAAAACATATAAGGAACGGTTGCTGGAATTGGGCATGTCTAGTTTAATGAAGAGAAGAACAAGGGGGGACAGGATAGCAGTATTCCAATATCTCAGGGGCTGCCATAAAGAAGAGGGAGTCAAGCTGTTTTCCAAAGCGCCTGAAGGCAGGACAAGAAGCAACGGATGAAAACTCATCAAGGAGAGAAGCAACCTGGAACTAAGGAGAAACTTCCTGGCAGTGAGAACAATTAACCAGTGGAACAACCTGCCTCCAAAAGCGGTGAATGCTCCAACACAGAAAGTTTTTAAGAAGAGACTGGACAGCCATTTGTCCGAAATGGTATAGGGTTTCCTGCCTGAGCAGGGGGTTGGACTAGATGACCTCCAAGGTCCCTTCCAACTTTATCATTATTATTATCGTCCACGGGGATTTGAACGATTTAGGAACAGTTCCTAAGCGAGTTCATATTTCATTGCAGAATGTGTGGAAGAAGCCACAATAAATGGCTGTGTTCAGAGTCAAAAAAGCTAGAAAATCAAACAGTCCCGTTTCCCGCTTCTGTGCACGCTTCCTGAACTGTTAAGAGAACCAACCTCATTCACTCCTATCCCTGACGATGTTACCTAGTTGGGTGATGAAAGGTCTACCGGGAATACCACCAAGCTCAGAGGGCGCCGAGGACCCCACAGCTCAACCCCAACTTACAGATGTGTCTCTTCTGTCAAAAAGCATCCTTACTTTGCTTTCAAAATTGGCACTTAGAAAGGCCCGTTGCAGCTTCCGTGTTGAGTGCGCCGAACACGCTATTTGCTAGCAACATTGACCTATTAACCAGCATTCCAAACTTGCCGTCCGGGTTTATGTTGGCTTCCTTGCAAACAAGCGGATTCAAACCCCCTCGTGGGAGACGGAGGCCTATTTTGAACGGCGTTTGTTTATATCAGTGGTTCTCAACCTGTGGGTCGGGACCCCATTTGGGGTCGAACGACCATTTCACGGGGGTCGCCAAACAACGCAGTCCGCCATTTTTTTCCCCCTTTTTCTTAGCTGTGCTACTCCCTTTTATTCTATTGGCTTTTGAAAGCCAATAGAATAGACTCTCTTGAATAGAGTCTAATTCTATTGGCTTTCAAAAGCCAATAGGAATTGTCCAGGCTGTCTCTGCCCTGCTGAGCCCGCCAAAAGGCCCATTCTGCAAACGGTGCTGCACCAGTTGAGTAGTCCTCGACTTACGACCGGTTGAGTAGTCCTCGACTTATGACCGGTTGCGGGTCGCGGCATTAAAAAGGTTGAGAACCACTGGTTTATATAATCAATGTCCTACCTTGAAGCTCGCCACTCCGGCTATACAGTTCTCTCCGTTGTTCCTGCAAGTACGTGCTCATACTGATGGCATGGGAAGAGGACTCAAACCTGCAACAAAACACAGCACGTCACGGCACATCCTGAGCTAGCACAGGGTGGTGGTCTCTGCTGCCAGATTTCCCTACAGTTGTAAATTTTGTCTCGATTACACGTGGGTACATTTTATCTCATTTTGTTACTTTTATATTTAACTGAACTTAACTTAACAATTAACCAGTGGAACCACCTGCCTCCAGAAGCGGAGAATGCTCCAACACTGGAAGTTTTTAAGAAGAGACTGGACAGCCATTTCTATGAAATGGGATAGGGTTTCCTGCCTGAGCAGGGGGTTGGACTAGATGACCTCCAAGGTCCCTTCCAACTTTTTATTTTTATTTAATTTTACAAACCCATCTTATCACAGGGCAACTTTGGACAGGATACCGCAACCGTCATTAAATACAAGCCAGTTGCCAACGTTCCAAATTTTGATCACGTGACCACAGGGATGGTGTAACCGTCGTTACTGTGAAAAACAGTTAGAAGCCACTTTTTTTCCAGAATAACAGAGTCGGAAGGGACCTTGGGAGGTCTTCTAGTCCCACCCCCTGCTCAGGCAACAAAACCGGTGGTGATGTCCTTGACGTACAGCCGCAGTTGAACTCCAAATTCCTGCTGTTAAGCAAAAGGCGACCAGGTGACCACTGGGACACTGCAACTGTCCTAAGTACATGCCAGTTGCCCAGTGTCCAAATTTTGATCACATGATCGTGGGGGAATGCTGCAATGGTAGTAAAGTGTGAAAAACGGACATAAGTCCCTTTTTCCATGCCATTATAGCATGGAAAATGGATATAAGTCCCTTTTAACATGCCATTTGTTTAGCAGACACTAAACAAATGGTTGTAAGTCAAGGACTACGTATAACGGTTTTCTTAGCAAAACAAATTCAAACACTTCCCATATTGCTTTAATGCAGGGATAGGCAACCTTGGCTCTTTTATGACTGGTGGACTTCAACTCCCAGAATTCCTGAGCCAGCCACGCTGAGGGGAAAGGGAGAGGTTTCCAAGCTGAGCCAGGCTGGCTCAGGAATTCTGGGAGTTGAAGTCCACCAGTCAGAAAATTTATTTATTTATTTATTTATTTACAAATATTTATATGCCGCCCAATCCCAAAGGACTCAGGGCGGCATACAAAGTTAAAAACAGTCATAAAACAATAAAATAAAATAATCCAGTCATACCGCGAGTCCGATCATATCCCGGCCCGCCGAGGACATCAGCCCCAGGCCTGCCGGAACAGGAGAGTTTTAACGGCTTTCTTAAAGGCCGGCAGGGTGGGAGTAGTTCGAACCTCGGGGGGAAGTTGATTCCACCAGGTCGGAGCCACCACAGAAAAGGCCCTTCCCCGAGGGCCCGCCAGCCGACATTGTCTGGCCGACGGGACCTGAAGGAGGCCCAATCTATGGGACCTCACCGGTCTCTGGGAGCTATGCGGCAGAATGTGGTCCTGTAAGTAACCTGGTCCTAAGCCATGAAGGGCTTTGAAGGTGATAACCAGCACCTTGAATTGTGTCCGGAGACCCACAGGAAGCCAGTGCAGCTCGCGGAGGATAGGTGACACGTGGGCGTATCTTGGCGCGCCCACAATCGCTCTCGCGGCTGCATTCTGAACCAACTGCAGCCTCCGAACGCCCTTCAAGGGTAGCCCCATGTAGAGCGCATTACAGTAATCCAGTCTTGAGGTGACAAGGGCATGAGTGACTGTGAGTAAAGCCTCCCGGTCCAAATAAGGCTGCAACTGGTGCACTAGGCGAACCTGTGCAAAGGTCCCCCTGGCCACAGCCGATAGATGTTGTTCCAAATTTAGCTGTGAGTCCAGGAGGACACCCAAGTTGCGTGCCTGCACTGAGGGAGGTAAATTTGCCCCCCCCAGGACTAATGATGGACCATCCAGTTGGCCTTTGGGAGGCAAGACCCAGAGCCACTCGGTCTTGTCAGGGTTGAGTCTAAGCCTGTTCACCCCCATCCAGACCCTCACATCTTCCAGGCACCGGCACATCACGTCGACTGCTTCACTGAAAGGACACGGGGTGGAGATATACAATTGGGTAAAAGAGCCGAGGTTGCCTACCCCTGGACTAGGAGGCTCACCACTTAGAACAGGAGGACTTAGGACAGGGGTAGGCAA
>CM077923.1:92104727-92106595 GCA_039797435.1 Crotalus adamanteus
TAGAATAGAATAGAAAATATGGAATGGAATAGAATGGAATGGAATGAGAATAGAATAGAAAGAATAATAGAATAGAATAGAATAGAATAGAATAGAAAATATGGAATGGAATGGAATAGAATAGAAAATATGGAATGGAATGGAATGGAATGGAATAGAATAGAATAGAATAGAATAGAATAGAAGTAGAATAGAATAGAATAGAATAGAATAGAAAATATGGAATGGAATGGAATAGAAAATAGAATAGAATAGAATATATGGAATGGAATGGAATAGAAGAATAGAATAGAATAGAATAGAATAGAATAGAATAGAATAGAATAGAATAGAATAGAATAGAATAGAATAGAATAGAATAGAATAGAAAATATGGATGGAATAGAATGGAATGGAATAGAATAGAAAATATGGAATGGAATAGAATGGAATGGAATAGAAGAATAGAATAGAATAGAAATTATGGAATGGAATGGAATGGAATAGAAAATAGAATAGAATAGAATAGAATATATGGAATGGAATGGAATGAAGTACAGGTAGTCCAGTTAGCACTTCAGAGGGGAGAGCACAACTCACCACACAACCCATCTAGCAAGCTTGCACAAACGCACGGTTGAGGCAACCGCTTCCTATCTGAGCTCAGAAAAGAGGATCAAGATATCCCAGCTTCTTTCTTTCTCTATCAAGAGGCCTGTCACCTTGACGTGATCGATTTAGCTTGACACGAACCTTTATGGAGCCTCTTCTCCATTTGCCATGACCTCAGCCAGGCGCCCTTCGCTTTCCATCGACTTAAGAGTCACAGCATCAAAAAGGGACGCTTTAGATCAAGGGGGGGGGTTTTCCGGTCTTCTGTTCAATACATACAGGATCCCAAAATAAAACAGGGAATGGCAGAAAGTTCCCCGATTTTGATAGATCAGGGGCTACCAGCTTCTCCAGCGAGAGAATAAAGCAATAAGAAAAATGCCACCTTCTTTGCGTATTAATGTATTTATTTAATCCATTGTGCTGCCTCAGTTGTCAAGTGGCTCTAGGGAGGGGAGGGGAGGGGAGGGGAGGGGAGGAAGGAGAGAAGAAGGAAAGAAGGGAGGGAAGGAGGGAGGAGAGGAGAGGGGGAGGAAGAGAGAAAGGGAAGGGAGGGAGGGAGGAAAGAAGAGAAGAATGAAGGGGAGGAAAAGGAAGGAAGGGAGAGAGGAGGAGAAGGGAGGGAGGAAGGGAAAGAGGGAGGGAGGGAGGGAGGGAAGGGAGGAAGGAAGGGAGGAAGGGAGAGGGAGGGAAGGGAGAGAGGGAGGGAGAGAGAGGAGAGGAGGAGAAGGAAGAGAGGAAGGAAGGAGGGGGAGGAAGGAAGGAAGGGAGGAAGGAAGAGAGGGAGGGAGGGAGGGAGAGGGAGGAAGGAAAGGAGAGAGGGAGGAGAGAGGAGAGGAGGAGAAGGAAAGGAAAAGAGAGGGAGGGAGGAAGGGAGAGAGAGGAGAGGAGAGAGAAGGAAGGGAGGAAGGCAAAGAGGGAGGGAGGGAGGGAAGGGAGGAAGGAAGGAAGGGAGGAAGGAAGAGAGGGAGGGAGGGAGGGAGGGAGGGAGAGGGAGGAAGGAAAGGAGAGAGGGAGGGAGGGAGAGAGGAGAGGAGGAGAAGGAAGGGGAAAAGAGAGGGAGGGAGGAAGGGAAAGAGAGGAGAGAAAGAAGAGAGGAAGGAAGGAAGGGAGGGAGGGAGGGAGGAAGGAAGGAAGGAAGGAGAGTGTGCAGTTGTGTGGGTACGTATTAAAGATCTTGAGACTCTGGAAAGAGTGCAGAGAAGAGCAACAAAGATGATTAGGGGTCTGGAGACCAAAACATATGAACAGTTACAGAAACTGGGTATGTAAGTGTA
>CM077923.1:92106695-92133536 GCA_039797435.1 Crotalus adamanteus
ATAGAATAGAATAGAATAGAATAGAATAGAGAATAGAATAGAATATAGAATATAGAATAAGAAGAAAGAATAGAATAGAATAAGAAATAGAATAGAATAGAATAAGAAATAGAATAGAATAAAGAATAGAATAAGAATAGAATAGAATAGAATATAGAATATAGAATAAGAAGAAAGAATAGAATAGATAGAATAGAATAGAATTAGAATAGAATAGAATAGAATAAGAAATAGAATAGAATAGAATAAAGAATAGAATAGAATATAGAATAAGAAGAATAGAATAGAATAAGAAATAGAATAGAATAAGAAATAGAATAAAGAATAGAATAGAATATAGAATATAGAATAAGAAGAAAGAATAGAATAGAATAGAATTAGAATAGAATAGAATAAGAAATAGAATAGAATAAAGAATAGAATAGAATAGAATATAGAATATAGAATAAGAAGAAAGAATAGAATAGAATAGAATTAGAATAGAATAGAATAAGAAATAGAATAGAATAAAGAATAGAATAGAATAGAATATAGAATATAGAATAAGAAGAAAAAATAGAATAGAATAAGAAATAGAATAGAATAGAATAAGAAATAGAATAAAGAATAGAATATAGAATAAGAAGAAAGAATAGAATAGAATTAGAATAGAATAGAATATAGAATAAGAAAGAATAGAATAAGAAATAGAATAGAAATAGAATAGAATAGAAAAGAAAATATAGAATAGAATAGAATAGAGAACAGTATAGAATACAATACAATTCAATATTAGCATAGTATAATTTAATAAAATATAATATAGCATACTACAACAATACAATATTCATGCTTTCTGTTCTATTTTTTTTTCCTATTTTCTCTTTGCCTTTTCTTTTTTTTTTTCCTTCCCACGTTCACTTCACACTAGATATTTTTTTCCTTAGGAACTCTGCCCAGTCTTTTAATTAAAACCGTTTCATTTTTTAATTGATCTATTTATTTTAAAAAAGGCTTCCTGCGAACGAAAGTCTTCTCCCTCTCCACCAGCCGCTTCCTCCAAGCTGGGGAGGATGGACTTCAACTCCCAGAAGGCATCTGGGGGGAGAGAGAGAGAGAGAGAGAGAGAGAGAGAGAGAGAGAGAGAGCGCGATGCGGACACGCGTACAGAAGGCGGGGCGCGCGGGGCTTGCTGGGAGACGTAGTCTGCCCCGCCCCGGAGCGCCAGCAGGTCACCCGGCAGGGAGCCGGCTGAAGAACTACAGCGGCGGGAGGGCGAATCCGGCTCGGGCAGGAAGTGGGGCCGCCGCCGCGCAGGGTGCCGGCTCCGCGCTCGCAGCAGCGCCGGTGTTCTTCCCCGGCACGATGCACGCGGCCCTGGCGGTGGGGCTGGTCTTCGGGGGCTGCTGCAGCAACGTGGTCTTCCTGGAGCTCCTCATCCGGTGAGTGTCGGTGCAAAGGCCGAGAAACGGGGGTGGGGGGGAGGAGAGGCTGGGCTCTGCCCTGCAACGTGGGAATGCCTTTCCCCGGGTTTAGCAGCAGCAGCAGCAGCCCTGCTTCGGGTTGCTTTTGGCTGTTGGGCGGCTTGCCATGAGCTGTGTGGATGGTGGGACGGGTGGTGTTACCCAGTTGGGTCAGGAGACGTCTGCAGGAAAAGCCCCAACCTCTGAGAGCATCTCAGGGACCCCTCCCCCCACAGTCCTCCTCCTCTCCTCCTCCTCTCTGCATACCCCACTCCCTTCTAGCACTGATGATGTTACCTAGTTGGGTCATGAAACGTCTGCAAGGAAACCACCCAGCTCAGGGAGCACCAAGGACCCCACGGTCCTCCTCCTCCTCCTTTCCACAAATCCCCCTCCTTTCTAGCACTGATGATGTTCCCTGGTTGGGTCATGAAATGTCTTCAAGGAAACAACCGAGCTCAGAGGGCATCAAGGACCCCACAGTCCTTTTCCTCCTCCTCCTCCTCTTCTTCTTTTTCTTCCTCTTCTTCTTCCTCTTCTTCTTCTTCTTCTTCTTCTTCTTCTTCTTCTTCTTCTTCTTCCTCTTCTTCTTCTTCTTCTTCTTCTTCTTCTTCTTCTTCCTCTTCTTCTTCTTCTTCTTCTTCTTCTTCTTCTTCTTCTTCTTCTTCTTCTTCCTCTTCTTCTTCTTCTTCTTCCTCTTCCTCTTCTTCTTCTTCTTTTTCTTCTTCTTCTTCTCCTTCTCCTCCTTCTTCTCCTTCTCCTCCTCCTCCTCCTCCTCCTCCCACTCCCTAGTTGGGTCAGGAGATGTGTGCAAGAAAACCACCAAGCTCAGAGAGCACCAAGGACCCCACAATTCAATCCCGAGCCACAAAGAGGTATGTATCAATTCAGATTCCGTGGGTCCTTGGTGCTCTCTCAGCTTCATTCATGGCTAGCAAATGCTCCATGATCCATTTGCACTGATGATGTTACCTAGTTGGGTCATGAAACGTCTGCATGAACCAACCAAGCTCAGAGAGCACCCAGGACCCCACAGTTTTTCTCCTCTCCATATTCCCTTCTAACACTGATGATGTTACCCAGTCGGGTCAAGAAACGTCTGCAAGAAAACATCCAGTCCCAGAGAGTACCAAAGACTCCACAGTTCTTTTCCTCCTCCTCCTCCTCTTCCTCCTCCTTCCCCCTTATTCTTTCTCTTTCTTTCTCTCCCCTTGTTCCCCCCCCCCCTCCTTAAACTTATTCCCTTCTAGCCCTGATGATGTTCCCTAGTTGGGTCATGAAACGTCTGCAAGAAAACCACCAAGCTCGGAGAGCACCAGGGACCCCACAGTTCAGCCCTTAGCTACAAAAATTCTCCTCCGTCAACTATTAATGTTTTCCATATTCCTGAGTGTCTGGATTATTCTGAGTCTTGATCATCCCCATTTGCAAAAAAAAATGCATGGCATTTAAAATGCTTTTGGCTTGCTTGTCCTTGCTTGGTTATGTTGCTTATTTATATTTCCAAGTTGATGGTGGGAGAAGAACCAGGTTAGTCTGTAATAGTGGAAAGAGTCTAGTGGTGTCTTTTTTGACCAACAACTGCTTTTATCCTTGATTCGTCTCTAACATTCCCATTTGCAAAAAACAAAAAAAAACAAAAAACAGGAGGAATTTGACATGTTCAGCTTTATGCTTTTTCATAAAATGTATTAGCTTGAATAAAGTATGAATGGCCCCTAAAATAGCAAGAACTTAAATTATGAAGTGATTAAATCTTCCAACATGTAAATTAAAGAGAAAAAAAGTACTTTCCAAACAACATTTAAAAAAACACTTTTTTTTTTAACATTGTGGGGAAAATAAATTTAAATAAGAACTTGAAAAGCAGGATCTATGACAAGGTGATTAAGATGATTAATTAGAAATGACGCTTCAGATTGATGTGGTTGTTCCTTGTGGAAATACTAGAAAAATGTCTATATTCAATTGTTATCTATGAAAATACTAAGAAATGCACTAATTTAAGGTTGATAAATGAGAACATTATTGGAAGAAGAGAAAATCAAGGCAAGCTACTAGATGGCTTACAGAATTATAGAAACTAATTGTTATTGATTGATTGCCAATATAAACCCAGAGAACATGCTGCTTACCAAATATTAAGGCAATTCTGTTAAAAAAATAAAATATATTAAAAATAAATACATTTTTAAAAGGTGGTTTTTATCCCCTCTCCTTTCTCTTAAGCCACATAGAGGTTTTGTTTTTGCAACCGCCTAAAAATCAAAAATTATTTTGCTCCTGTGGGTCTTAATACATTCAGTGAATCAAAATTGTGCGCTTGATTGAGTGCATTTATTAAGGGGTAGCTTGCACGAAGCCTTCAAAAGCTGAGAAAAATCTTGTTTTTCTCACTTCCAACATGCAGGAATGATGTAATTACATACAGTAATCCTTGACTTACAACCACAGTTACAAACAGAATTTCCGTCGCTAAGCAAAGCAGTTAAAATGAGCCCTGCTTGATTTTGTGACCTTCCCCCCCCCCCACGGGTGTTAAACAAATCACTTAAAGTTGTAAAGTGAATCAGGCCGTCGTTCAGCAAATCTGGCTGGTCACGTGACGACCCCGGGACACGACTGTCGTAAATACATGCCAGTGGCCCATTTTGATCACGTGACCAGCTGTGACGGTCGTAAGTGTGAGGACGGTTGTAAGTCATTGTTTTCGTTGCCGTTGTCACTTTGAACAATCAAAGTTGTAAGTCGAGGATTGCCCGTATTCCGTTTCTATAAGATGTTGCCAAAGCTGCAGATAAATTGTGATTTTTTTTTTTTTCTTTCTCTCCTCTCCGTCTAATGCAGGGAATTTCCAGGAAGTGGGAATCTGATCACATTTTCCCAGTTCTTCTTTATAGCTTTGGAAGGTTTTATTTTTGAAGCCAAGTTCGGAAGGAAACAGCCCACGATTCCTATCAGGTATGGCCGGTCTCTTTTATTTTAAAATATAGTTTTTATTCGAGTTGCTCATAATGTAAACTACAACTGAAAATAAAGATAATGGGGAAGGAAAAGAATCACGATTCCTGTCAGATATGGCCGATCTGTTTTATTTTGAAATATAGTTTTTATTCAAGTTGATCCTAATATAAAGTACAGCTGAAAATAAATATAATAGGGAAATGGGGAAGGACAAGGACAAGAGTCCACAATTCCTGTCAGGTATGACTGATCTCTTTTCTATTGAAATATAATTTGTATTTGAGTTTATCACAATGTAAACGACAACTGAATAGAATAGAATAGAAGCTGGAAGGGACCCTGGAGGTCTTCTAGTCCAGCCCCCTGCTCAAGCAGGAGAACCTATACCATCTCAGATAAGTGACTGTCCAGACTCTATCATTTTTATTTGAGTTTACCAAAATATAAAATACAACTGAAAAAAAAAATAAAGATAATGGGGAAGGAAGAGGAAAACAGGCCACAATTCCTGTCAGGTCAGTATGGCTGATCTCTTTTGCTTTTAACTTCTAATTTTCACTGAAGTTTATCACAGTACAAAAGCACAATTGAAAATAAAGATGATGGGAAATGGGGAAGGAAAAGGAAAGAGGAAAGAAGTGTAGGGAGAAAAAAGAATAAACCAGTGATTTCGAGCTTTTTTCAGTGCCACAAAAGTTCAAAATCCAGAGACTTAGCAACTGGCATGTACTTATGACGGTTGCGGCGTGCCGGGATCATGTGATCCCCTTTTGCGACCATGTTACTAACCAGTAACTTGAGGACTATCTGTATTTGATTTGTGATCCTTCTTTCTGCTTGGGTAATAAGCAGGGGGGGGGACGGATTTCAAATGGGGAGGGGTCCTGCGTTCGAGGAAATTCACCTCCCACGTCACGTGGAAGGTGACAACTTTGTGCTTCTCTTCTTTCTAGGTTCTACCTCATTATGGTGGGCATGTTTTTCACAGTGAGTGTGGTGAACAACTACGCTCTCAACCTGAACATTGCGATGCCCCTGCACATGATATTTAGATCGGTGAGATTCGATCTCGGTTTTTAGTATTTTGTTTATTTATTTACATCCCCAACTATAATGTTTTTATTCATATACTTAAGGAGATGAACATATCTACTACTTCTTCCTCCTCCTCAACAACAGCCCTGTGAGGTAGGTTGGGCTGAGAGAGAGAGTGATTGGCCCAAAGTCACCTAGCTGGCTGGTGATTGGTCCAAAGTCACCCAGCTCTCTTTCATTCCTAAGGTGGGACTAGAACTCACTGTCTCCTGATGATTGGCCCAAAGTCACCCATCCAGCTTTCACACCTAAGGCGGGACTAGAACTCACCATTGCCTAGTGATTGGCCCAAAGTCACTCAGCTGGATTTCATGCTTAAGGCGGGACTAGAACTTACTGTCTCCTGGTGATTGGCCCAAAGTCACCCAGCCAGCTTTCACGCCTGAGGCAGGACTAGAACTCACCGTTGCCTGGTGATTGGCCCAAAGTCACCCAGCTCTCTTTCATTCCTAAGGTGGGACTAGAACTCACCGTCTCCTGATGATTGGCCCAAAGTCACCCAACCAACTTTCACACCTAAGACGGGACTAGAACTCACCATTGCCTAGTGATTGGCCCAAAGTACTCAGCTGGATTTCATGCTTAAGGTGGGACTAGAACTCACCGTCTCCTGGTGATTGGCCCAAAGTCACCCAACGAGCTTTCACGCCTAAGGCGGGACTAGAACTCACCATTGCCTAGTGATTGGCCCAAAGTACTCAGCTGGATTTCATGCTTAAGGCGGGACTAGAACTTACTGTCTCCTGGTGATTGGCCCAAAGTCACCCAGCTGTCTTTCATTCCTAAGGCAGGACTAGAACTCACTGTCTCCTGGTGATTGGCCCAAAGTCACCAAGCCGGCTTTGATGCCTAAGGCGGGACTAGAACTCACCATCCCCTGAATATTGGCCCAAAGTCACCCAGCTGGCCAGATTCACTTAACAACCATCCTGCTATCTTAACTGCTGCAGTGATTCACTTAACAACCGGGGCAAGAAAGGCTGTACAGTGGGCAAAAGTCACTGGAGAACTGTCTCGCTTAGCCACGGAAATGTTCGGCTCGATTATGGTCACAAGTCAAGGACCACCTGCCCTTTCGGCCTCTATTATCCTGACAGCTGTTAATCTGTCTCCCTCCCCCCCCTTTTCCATTTCTTCCATTGTAGGGCTCTCTGATAGCCAGCATGGCGCTGGGAATCATCATCCTGAAGAAAAGGTAAGATGGCTTCTTCCGGTAGCCATGATGCTTGCGTTCAATAGAATAGAAAAGAACGACAGAGTCAGAAGGGGCCTTGGAGGTTCTCTAGTCCAGCCCCCTGCTCAGGCAGGAAATCTATCCCAGGGGTAGGCAACCTTGGCTCTTTTATGACTCGTGGACTTCAACTCCCAGAATTCCAGAGGCAGCATGGCTCAGCATGGAAATCTTACCCTTTCCCCTCAGCATGGCTGGCTCAGGAATGCTGGGAGGTGAAAAGAGCCAAGGTTGCCTAACCCTGCCCCAGCCAGCCAGGAATTCTGGGAGTTGAAGTCCATGAGTCATAAAAGAGCCAAGGTTGCCTACCCCTGTCCTAAGTCCTCCTGTTCTAAGCGGTGAGCCTCCTAGACCAGGGGTAGGCAACCTTGGCTCTTTTATGACTGGTGGACTTCAATTCCCAGAATTCCTGAGCCAGCCTGGCTCAGCTTGGAACCTCTCCCTTTCCCCTCAGCGTGGCTGGCTTAGGAATTCTGGGAGTTGAAGTCCACCAGTCATAAAAGGGGCCATTCAGCCATGCTGGCTCAGGAATTCTGGGAATTGAAGTCCACAAGTCATGAAAGGGCTAAGGTTGCCTAGCCCTGTCCTAAGTCCTCCTGTTCTAAGCGGTGAGCCTCCTAGACCAGGGGTAGGCAACCTTGGCTCTTTTATGACTGGTGGACTTCAACTCCCAGAATTCCTGAGCCAGCCATGCTGAGGGGAAAGGGAGAGATTTCCATGCTGAGCCATGCTGCCTCAGGAATTCTGGGAGTTGAAGTCCATGAATCATAAAGCGGCCTAGGCCTAGACCAGGGCTAGGCAACCTTGGCTCTTTTGTGACTGGTGGACTTCAACTCCCAGAATTCCTCAGCCAGCCTGGCTCAGCTTGGAAACCCATAGATACCCAGGTGGCTTTGAAGCCTAGGACAGGATTAGAACTCACTTCCTCCTGGCTTCTAGCTAGGCGCCTTCACCACTGCACCAAACTGGGTCTTTCTTTCTTGCTGAAAAACTGAGATTCTCAAATCTCGAAGCTTGGAGGGGTTTCCCCATGGAAAGCTAAAGAGGGGGGGGGGTCTCGGGCTGTGTCGTTCCTTCTGTTGAAGCTCTCCCATCCTTCTCTTGCACAGGTACACTCTCTCCAAATACATCTCTATAGCGTTGGTCTCTCTGGGCATTTTCACCTGCACTCTCATGTCAGCCAAAGAAGTGGTAAGCTCCCTTATCCTGCTTGTCAAATACCTGTCTTCAAGATTAGACACACACACACACACACACACACACACCCTAGCCTGCCCCACACCCTTCCTGGGCACAGACCACTGCCCAAATTAGTGTGCCTGGCCTCACAAAGGTGCATCAGAGATGATGATGATGATGATGATGATGATAGTAATAAAGTTGGAAGGGACCTTGGAGGTCATCTAGTCCAAACCCTGCTCAGGCAGGAAACCCTGTACCATTTCGGACAAATGGCTGTCCTCTTCTTAAAAACTTCCAGTGTTGGAGCATTCACCGCTTCTGGAGGCAGGTGGTTCCACTGGTTAATTGTTCTCACTGTCAGGAAGTTTCTCCTTAGTTCTAGGTTGCTTCTCTCCTTGGTTAGTTTCCACCCGTTGCTTCTTGTCCTGCCTTCAGGGGCTTTGGAGAAGTGCTTGACTGCCTCTTCTTTGGGGCAGCCCCTGAGATATTGGAAGGCTGCTATCACGTCCCCCCTCGTCCTTCTCTTCATTAAACTAGACATTCCCAATACCGCAGCCGTTCCTTCTATGTTTTAGCCTCCAGCCCCCTGATCATCATCCTACCAGATCTGTTTATGGAGATTCTCCCTCATCCACGTCGTGGTTGTCCCAAAGATGCTTTTTCAGGAGGCAACTGGACTTCCTTGTTTTTCCTTGAAGACGTTTCGCTTCTCATCCCAGAAGCTTCTTCAGCTCTGACAGGAGGGTGGGGAACGGAAGGATTTATACTCCTTGCAGACAGCTGGTCATTTGCATCCTTTTAAGATCTTTGATTTTCCTCCAAGAACTGAGATAAGAGACGATACGATTGGGCCCCAGGATTTTATTGCCTTTCTGGGTTTGAGTGTACTTAGTTTTTATTACGTTGTGTTTTTTTTTTATGTTGTTTTAAATTTGGATTGGCAGCCGCCCAAAGTCAATTAGAAGATGGGCGGCTATATCAATGTTTTAAATAAAGAAATGGCTTCTTGGATGGGCTGCCGCAAAACTTGTCTTTCCGTACGGCCGCAGAAGGACGCTGGCGGCAAGCTGGGTCTTGCCCCTCCAGGTGATTTCATCTTTTACCTGGTCAGGTGGCCCAGACTCAGCCCAGACTAGCTAGTACCGGTCAGGTAGACCCCCCCCCTTGTCTTTTTTTGGGGGGGGAGGAAATATTTTCGTGACTTTGCCGTTGGATTATAAAGTTGGAAAATTGCAGCGGTGTGCAGAAAAAGCCAGGCAAGTTGTTAAAAAAAAGGGGGGGGGCGGGGGCTGTCGTTTTTCCCGTTCAAATTTTCTGGGTTTGTTTGATTGATTGACGGTCCGCCGTCAGCAAAGTCGTTGCAAGGTAGAATGCAACAGCGGCGGAAAAAAAAAACATAAACATTAAATGCAAGACAAATATAATAAAAGCAATAAAAACAAAAGCAAAGACAAATATAATAAAAGCAATAAAAGACAAATATAATAAAAGCAAAAAAGCCTTGAGCAGCTGCCCACTGAAAGTGGCCTGTAGAGAAGTCAACTGAAATGAAATCTAGAAGAGGAAGCAGATAAAATAAGAATAAACTTGAAATCAAGGAACCAAAGGGCATCGACCTTGTAGCGTTCCAACGCAGGCGGTCCTCGGCTTAACGACCGCGAGGGAGCCCCAAATTTCCGTTGTTAAAGTGAGACATATGTGAGTTTTGCCCCATTTTACGACCTTTTGGGCCGCAGTTGTGAAGTGAATAAACCACAGTGGTTAAGTGAGGAATAGGTTTGTAAAATGAATCGGGCTTCCCCCCCCCATTGACTTTGCTTGTCGGAAGGTCGCAAAAGGGGATCATGTGACCCCGGCGCGCTGCAACCGTCCTAAGTACATGCCAGTTGCTGAGCCTCTTTGAGTTTTGATCCCGTGAACACAGGGGAGGCTGCAGTGGTCTGACGTGTGGAAAACGGTCCTCGGTTTCTTTTTTTCCCAGCGCTGTTGTAACCTTGAACGGTCACTGAATGAACTGTTGTAAGTCACCGACAATGTCATGGTTCCGACAGATGAGAGTCCTCAAAGAACTTCGAGGCATTGTTTATCTTAAAGAATCTTTATTCAAGAAGCATAGCATCGGCACGTACGTAGGGGAAGCCAAAATCTGAATTCCCCTCCCCTGAGCACATAGTATCCAAGCACCATTGCCTCCTCCAGTTAACAGTCATAAATCTCATTCCCCAATTAGCTTGAAATGCAGGCTTTCCCTCCAGTTCTCCAGCCCGCCAATCCTTATCGTCTCTTATTTCAGTAACCTTGGTTCTCACACTAGGTCCAGTATTGTTATGTCTAGCTAAACCAGTGGTTCTCCACCTGTGGGTCGGGACCCCATTTGGGGTCGAACGACCATTTCACGGGGGTCGCCAAACAACGCAGTCCGCCATTTTTTTCCCCCTTTTCCTTAGCTGTGCTACTCCCTTTTTTTCTATTGGCTTTTGAAAGCCAATAGAACAGGCTCTCTTGAATAGAGTCTAATTCTATTGGCTTTCCAAAGCCCATAGGAATTGTCCAGGCTGTCTCTGCCCTGCTGAGCCCGCCAAAAGTCCCATTCTGCAAACGGTGCTGCACCAGTTGAATAGTCCTCGACTTACGACCGGTTGAGTAGTCCTCGACTTACGACCGGTTGGGGGTCGCAGCATTAAAAAGGTTGAGAACCACTGAGCTAAACTCTCATGCATATTCCTCCCCCCCCCCAGTATCATCTAATTCTAAGAGTAAAACGTAAGAAGGAAAATGGCTGCATCTCCAACTGTTGTCAAAGCAACAGCGTTGACGGACAGCCTGTGGCTGCCAATAAGATCCTGCCATCTTTGGTGGAGATCATGAGGACTCGGTCCAAGAGGAGGGAGGAGGAGGAATCTCAGAGCAGGACGTTTCGCCGAAGGAACCTGTCTGCTAAGGTCTCAGGGTCAGAGCTGGCCAGGGGGAAAAATCCCCTCGCCAAATGGGGTTTAGGGAAAACCTCCCATCCAATGCTGGATTTTATGGGTGGCTTTTGCAGTAATATACCAGTTGCCCTCATTTATAATCTTTTATCCTAATGTGATGCCTGTTGATAAATCTTGTAAGAACAGATCAGTTGCAGAAGCTGATATTTTCTTTCTTTCTTTCTTTCTTTCTTTCTTTCTTTCTTTCTTTCTTTCTTTCTCTTTCTTCCTTTCTTCCTTTCTTTTTTTCTTTCTATATTTCTTTCTTTTTTTATATAATATATTTTATTAATTTTTTTAACAAAGCATAAGTCACTCAATAATTGGTAAACAGTGTGTTGTCTGGGTTACATTTGTAAAAACACTCCTTAACAATTGATTTCTATAATCTGTATTCCATATATTAATTTTAGTTGATTTCCTCTTTCCCCAAAACAAGGATTGTAACAGGATTGATGATAAGGCAACCCAAATGACTGAAAGGAACAGAAATATTATACTAATATGATGATTATTTTTTAGGAATATTGGAAAAATTATATATTTAATTGTCATTTATTAAAACAATAAGAACTGTATTAACTCAATGTCCATATTTCTTTCTATATTTCTTTCTATCTTTTTCTTTCTCTTTCTTTTTCTTTTATTTCTTTCTTTCCTGCTTGCTTGCTTGCCTACTTTCTCCTTCCTTCCTTCCTTCCTTCCTTCCTTCCTTCCTTCCTTCCTTCCTTCCTTCCTTCCTTCCTTCCTTCCTTCCTTCCTTCCTTCCTCTTTCTCTTTCTCTTTCTCTTTCTTCTTTTATTTCTTTCTTCCCTTCTTGCTTGCTTACTTTCTTCTTTCTTTCTTTTTTTCTTTCTTTCTTTTTCTTTTTCTTTTATTTCTTTCTTTCCTTTCTTTTTTCTTCTTTTCTTTCTTTCTTCCCTCCCTCCTTTTCTGCCCTCCTTTGATCCATCCACCCATCATTCTCCTTCCCTCCCTCCCTTCATTTTTCTTCCTTCCCTGCTTCCCTCACTCTCTTTGTTTCCCTTCCTTCCTTCCTTCCTTCCTTCCTTCCTTCCTTCCTTCCTTCCTTCCTTCCTTCCTTCCTTCCTTCCTTCCCAGAGCTCTGTGTCGGGTGCGAGTGAAGACGCTGAGAGCATCTCTGCCTTCCTCTGGTGGCTCCTAGGTCTGTAACTGCCCCCCTCTCGCCTCCCCACAGTAACCCTCTTCTGAGGAGATGCAATTGCGGAGGGGGACACAAACCAGAATCCCCTTTCCAAACCAAACGGTGTAAATTGGACTTAAACGGACCCTTGGATGGATTGAAGGCTCTCCAAAACCAACAACCGCATATTATTATTATTATTTTAATTTTTAGCGTGGCAGGAGGAGGAGGAGGGCGATTCCAAAAGAACAATCATCGTCATAATTTATGTAATCATTGAATTGCACCTGATTCATTTAAACTTCATATTAAATCGGATGCAATCTGTGGCCCGGCCTTGCCCTCTTTGTTCTGTTGCCAGCTATTATTTTTTTTTTTGTACTTTGGCCAGGCTTTTGATTAAAGTTGTGATGTGGTTGCTGCCTCCACCTACACGACGGAGTCCACAGGTTCATTGTTAATCACGCTGGCCAAAAACGCTTTCTCTATGGCCCCACCTGGGCCTTCCTCGCTTGTGCCTTTGCTGAGCTCACCTGGATTAGCCTTGGGTGTGTTCGCTCCGTTGAAAGACTCACGTAAAGTACTCCCACAATAAGAAAGGGAGTGGGCTGTTGGGGTACCAATGCTGGTCTTTTGGGGCTGTGCATAGAGAATATTTTTATACAGGGCCAAGAATGTGTTTTCATGGGGTCCTCGGTGCTCTCTGAGCTGGGTTGTTTTCTTACAGACGTTTCATGACCCAGCCAGGTAACATCATCCATGCTAGAAGGGAGGGAGGTTTGCTTTCTGTTTACATAGAAGTATGCAAAGAAAACCACTCCCAATAAGAGACAATAGCTTGGGGTTGAAATGCAGGGTCCTAGGAAGGAAGGAAGGAAGGAAGGAAGGAAGGAAGGAAGGAAGGAAGGAAGGAAGGAAGGAAGGAAGGAAGGAAGGAAGGAAGGAAGGAAAAAAGAGAAAAGGATGGAGCTAGAATAAGGAAAGAAGAGGGAGGGAGGGAGGGAGGAAGAAAGGAGAGAAGGAGAAGAAGGACTGTGGGGTCCTTATTGCTCTCTGAGTTTGGTGGTTTTCTGGCAGACGTTTCATGACCCAACTAGGGAACAGCATCAGTGCTAGAAGGGAGTGGAAAGGAGGAAGGAAGGAAGGAAGGAAGGAAGGAAGGAAGGAAGGAAGGAAGGAAGGAAGGAAAGAGAAGAACTTGTGAGGTCCTCGGTGCTCTCTGAGCTGGGTGATTTTCTTGCAGACGTTTCATGACCCAACTAGGGAACAGCTTCAGTGCTAGAAGGGAGCGGGGTTTGTGAAGTAAAGGAGGCGAGGAGGAGGAAGAGGATTTCCTGCTGAAGGGCAGATCCGGAATATTGGTCTCGACCATTATATGTTTTAGGAATTGCGGCCTTGACCTTTGCCCTCCTCATGTCAGCCCTGATGGGCATCTTCCAGGAAACCATCTATAAGAAGTTTGGAAAACACTCCAAGGAGGCCTTGTTCTACAATGTAAGAATGTCCATCCTCCATTTTATCTGGTTGCAGTTTGCAGGAGTTAAGTGGCTTCCCCCAGATGTCAGATTACTGTAGAATCCCCCAGCCAGCATGGTTTGAGATGGGTGGGCTTCAATTCCCAGAATTCCCCAGCCAGCATGCTTTAAGACAGGTGGACTTCAGCTCCCAGAATTCCCCAGCCAGCCTGCTTTAAGATGGACTTCAACTCCCAGAATTCCCCAGCCAGCATGCTATAAGATGGGAGGACTTCAACTCCCAGAATTCCCCAGCCAGTAGGCTTTAAGATGGGTATACTTCCACTCTTCAGCTATGCTCTGCAGGCGTGATGGTGATGCAAACTTAATTTTGCTGCTTCTGTTCCCAAAACTGTTGTTTTATATTTCCTCCTAGCACGGCCTGCCTCTTCCTGGATTTCTCTTTCTGGCTCCAGATATTTACCGACATGGACTTCTCTTTAGTCAATCCAGTGAGTTTATCTGGTGTCCTTGTTTTTAATTTGAAACCGAAGTATGGTGGGTGCCGCTTAAAATTAGAAGGAATCCGATGTCAACATCCAGCTCGAGAATCCAAATCAAACTCCAGATTCATTCCGTTTCCGAAAATCTTAACTGTTTATTGAATACATGTCATGTGTATTCAAGCTAATTCTGAGGTGCCCGGACACCGTTTTCATAGAATTAAACCATAATTTCTCCGGCCAAACCCCCACCCTCTCACCTAGTCCACGTAAACCATTTCACTTTGTTACGGGAACCGTCCGCTTCCTCTCCACACCTGCTGCGGTGTCCTTGGAAAGGTTTTAGGCTCCCAGTCTTGAGCAGAGTTGTAGAGGTTTCGTTGCTCCATCTAACCCAGTGGTGGCGAAGCTATGGCACGCGTGCCAGAGGTGGCACTCAGAGCTCTCTCTGTGGGCACGCGTGCCATCGCCCCAGTCCTAGGCCTTCAGCTGGGTTTTATAAAACCTTTTCGTATTAGGCCTCCGCCGCCGTGCACAAAAAAAAAGGTTCAATCAATCAATCAATTTCAACTTCTCGCGGGAAAAAAAAAGATCTTGCAAAGTTGGGATTGATTGAACTTTTTAGTCCCACCCAGTCTGCTGTTACTACCGCAGCCACGCCCACCCAATGGGCCACATCCACCTGGCACCCGACGATGCATAAGTGGGTTTTGGGTTGCAGTTTGGGCACTCGGTCTCTAAAAGGGTCAGCATCATTGATCTAACCCATTCTAAAGCAATGCCTCCCCCCCTTTACTCTATTGGTAAGGGGCACGTAGCTGACAAAGTTTCATTCGCGACATGTGGTAGCTGTTGAGTTGTCCTCTTCGGGACAGTTACTCAACTTAAGACCGGTTGCTTAGCGTAAGCATGTTCTTGAAAGGGTCCCACCTCATTCTCCTCTCTTCTCCACAGGACTCGTCCAGGTGCCATTGGTTGGATTCAGCCTCCCCGTCATGTGGCTGTATCTCATGATGAACGTCATAACTCAGTATCCTTTTTTGGGGGGGGGGGAACAATGACTAGCAGACGGTAACGGTGAGGTTGAGGCTCAGTCAACGTTCTTGTGTTCCCTATGCTGGAGGGTGACTCCTCGGAATCCTGCGTCTTGTTAAGGTTTCCTTTGAACGGTGTCACCTTTCTCTGTGGGGCCTTTGAGCTTGGTTGTTTTCTGGCAGATGTTTCCTGACCCAACTAGGTTACCTCATCAGTGCTGGGCTGGGAACAGGAATCTTCTCAACTAAGGTCAGCAGCTGGTTAGAGTTAGATAAGGATTAATGGCACTCAAATGAGAGACTTAGTTCGCTTGTGGCTGTGTAGAGATTCTAGGCTGATTCCTCTTTTCATGCCACCCTCAGATTCTCCTCCTCTTCCTCCTCCTCCTCCTCCTCCTCCTCCTCCTCCTCCTCCTCCTCCTCCTCCTCCTCCTCCTCCTCCTCCTCCTCCTCCTCTGTGCATACTGCACTCACTACTGGCACTGAATATGTTCCCTAGTTGGGTCATAAACCTCTGCAAGAAACCACCAAGCTCAAAGACCACCAAGGACCCCACAGTCGTCGTCCTTCTTCTTCTTCCTCTTCCCTCTTCCTCTTCTTCATCCTCTTATTCTTCCTCTTCCTCTTCTTCTTCCTCTTCCTCCTATTCTTCCTCCTCCTCTTCTTCCTCTTCCTCTTATTCATCCTCCTCTTCTCCTTCCTCTTCTTCTTCCTCTTCCTCCTCCTCTTCTTCTTCCTCCTCCTCTTCTTCTTCTTCCTCCTCTTCCTCTTTCTCTTCTTTTTCTTCTTCCTCCTCTCCTCCTCCTCCTCCTCCTTCTTCTTCTTCTTCCTCTTCCTCTTCCTCCTCCTCCTCCTCCTCCTCCACTTCCTCCTCCTCCTTCCTCCTCCTCCTCCTCCAGATAGGGTGGGCACTGTCCTTGTCCCTTCCCCTAAATATTTCCATCTGAAGGCAGCTAGGGAGCTGCTTCCCTATGAAAGACACCCCAAAATTCAGCAGGCCCCCCACCCTTTTAACCTTCCATAAAGCTTTTTTCCCCAAGAGCCATGACAATACGATCAGCACCAGCTTTTTGCTGCTTTTCATGTTTTGAATGCGCTTAGTTTGATTGCATTTTTAATCACGTTATCGTGGTTTTTATGCTTTCACTTTTGATCGGGAACCAACCCAGTGTCGACTGTAAGATGGGCAGGTCTGTAGAAGTGTAAAATAAACAGAATATCTAGCCGATCTACCAGAAACTCTCCGGAAGAAGTTCTCTTTTGGAGAAGTGACCACAGCCACGTCGAACCTCACAGCGTCACCGGTGGACGGACACCCATCTTCACATCTTCTCCAATCTCCTCTTTTTTGTGTGTGTGTGTGTCTTTCCCTTAACTCCAGCCCCTTTCCCAGATACATCTGCATCCGAGGGGTCTTCACCTTGACCACCGAGTGCACCTCCTTGACCGTCACGCTGGTCGTGACGCTGCGGAAGTTCGTCAGCCTGATCTTCTCCATCCTCTACTTCCGGAACCCCTTCACCGTTTGGCATTGGCTGGGCACCTTTTTGGTCTTCCTGGGAATGCTGTTGTATACGGAAGTGTGGAAGAACCTGGGATTGGTCCGACCTTGTGGACCCAGGAAGGTGGAGAAGAAGCAGGAATGATGATGGAGATGTCCTTGAGTGGGGGGGGGGGAAGAGATCCTCTCCACTGGACTAGTGGGGCTTTTACTACTAGAACGTTTTGCACCGTCGGACAAAACGGAGTCAGATTCTCCGTTGTCCGGACGGGAGGGTTGATTTTTGTACCACACAAGTCGCAAATCTTGGCTGGGCCAAGCTGACGCACATCCCCAGGAGAAGGGGGAAACGGTTTTTTCCGTCATTGGGTTGTGGGGAGTGACAACGATAAGGGGGTTTCTTTGTCAAGAGGAATCTGATCCACGCCTCCAGCGACTCCATGAATTGGCTAGTTTTGCCCCCGGAGTTTGCAAAAAAAAAAACCAAAACCCTGCTTTTGGTTCATGGATATCAAATGATTGGCATCAAGCGCGGACTTTAAAAGGAATAGATGTGGAAGTCGTTCTGTGATAGTTTGGTCTGCGGTGAAGGAATGGCCCGTTCGCCCCTTCCATGAGCCACAGTTGAAGGCCATCCGCAGAAGTTTGTGGCCCATTGGGGACAGCAGAGTCCTACCAATGAGAACTGGGTGTCCTTGGGCAGGGCTTAAGAAGATGTGGACAGCTGTCGGGTTGCTTTGAGGTTGGAGTGGAGCGTTGACCACCTGTCTGCGATCTTGGCCCAACAAGCAGCATCCAAAGTTGGTTCCTCAGAAACCAGATTGACCAAGCAGTAGCTCTTTCTGTGTCGGTTAATTTGTGGATAGCTCTCCAGATCTTTCTCCCCAATATACACAAACAAACGAAATCTCATGACCTTCATCTATAATAGGTGTGTGGTGTCCAACCTTGGCCATTTTTAAAACCTGTTGTTCTGTCCCAGCCTACATACGTCCTTGTTACTTCACAAAGACAACCCTTCTTTTAACGGTAGACTGCAAAAATAAACCCTTTTTATTTGAGTTACAGACCTGATAGTTGTCCCAGAAAACCAAAAGCAACAGAACGCTTTTCCAACAGGAGACCTTGTCCAAAAGCAAAACGGAGCACGAATCAAACAGGAAATAACTCACAGGCAAAATAAACAGACCGTGATCTCTTGACACTGAGGTTCTTTGCAAACGGTTGCCTCCCAGCAACCAGCCCTGTCCACACCTTCCCTTTTTGTTACACAGCTCCCAAGGTGTGGCTTCTCACTGCTTTCTCCTCCTCCCCTGGAGTCAACCCATTGCCTCCCTCTGTCCTACTCGTGTGACCTGTCTGTGATTACGAGTGGCTCTGAGGTTTTCCAGCTGTGCTTCCTCCAAGTCTGACTCAGCTTCCTAGCACAGCTGGCTCAGCTGGATCACGAGTGGAAGGATCAGCCTCCTCATCAGTCTGTAAGTCCTGCAGCTCATCAGAGTCTTCCTCCTCCTCTGATGGCTCTCCAGCCCCCCCCCCCTCCTCCTCCTCTGATTCCCCAGACTCAACTACAGGGATCACAGGCTGGCACGGAATCACCACACTTGTGGACTTTCCAGAATTCTAGGAGTTGAAGTCCACAGGTCTTAAAGGGGGCACGGTTGGACACCGTGGTCTAGAATATCTATTGGTGAAGGACAAGGAAGACTATCCAACTTTCTTGAATAGACAGAAGTCTTGGCCAGATGGGGTAGCTATCTGTCGGGTTCCTTGGGGGCAATCCAGAGCAGTCTTCTTCAACCTCAACGCCTTCAAGAAGTCATGTCGACTCCAACTCATGAGGGATTCTGGGAGTTGAAGTCCACAAACCTCTGAAAAGTTGTTAAGGTTGAGAGACACTCATATAGAGCTGGCGCCAATGTTTCCTCTGATCTTCTGTTCTTTGCGGTCTATTTGAAGGAAGATGTTGTCCAGGAAGTGACAGACTGAATAAGCTATACAATTCTGAGCCAACTAGGAAACTGGTTTCTGGATTTAAAATGGAAGCCCTGCAAGGGTTCCTGGTCTACCTTGTCTATGACAAGGTCTTCTCCAAACCAGGTCTCCCTATGAACAAATATAAGTACCCTTCTCTGCTCCCCTTCTTGATGGGAGGGCCACGAGTATTCGTACTCTGTGACCGCCTCCTTTAAGCAGCTGTAGATTTTGAGGGTTTATTTAATTTTGGGGGGGGGCAACATTTTTGCATATTTATATTTATAATCTGCACTGACAAGCAAGCAGAGTTCCTTTCCCCGGTGCTATAAATCCGTGTTCCTCAATTCTCAACAACTTTAAAATGGGTGGGACTTCAACGCCCAGAATTCCACCGGCTGGGGAATTCTGGGAGTTTGAATTCCATGTATCTAAAGTTGGCGAGGTTGAGGAACACCGGTCTACATAACGGTGAAGTGTTTTCTTTCATTCTTTTTTTGCCCCCTAAAGGCATCTCGTCTGAATTTTGGTTACATCGGTGAAGCGGTTAAGGCCCCAGAAAACCAGGAGACTGTGAGTTCTCGTCCCGTTTTAGGCGCAAAGCCTTCAAAACAGACTGTGAGTTCTAGTCCCGTTTTAGGCGCAAAGCCTTCAAAACAGCCACACAGTTTTCCTGAGCCCTGGAAAGGAAGCAATGGCAAGCCACTTCAAAAAAACATGGCAAAGCTTTGTCTGGTTGCCGAGAATCAGGCAAGGTTGAGTTGAAAAAGCGCCATTGTTGTTCTTCTCGTTTTGGGGAAATTTCTTCACCGTAGCCGAATTGGGTTGTGTTAAAATTGTGATGCTTTGGGGTGGGCCCTTGTGGGTCCCTTTAAGCTAGGAAGGCACGCACAAGCATGCATGCAAACGCAGTTGGGGGGCTCAAGCAGCTCCCTTAAAAGCTAGAATGGCAGCAAGCAGCCAGCAAGATTAAACTAGGTTCCCCTTAAACCTGGTTTGTTTCTTTCCACTGGCGTATGTCGGTTTGTGAGAAGCCAACCGCTGAGTTGAGCACTTGGTGCCAAACCAGAAAAAAAGTTAATCCGGTAGCCAACAGGAATATGTTTTGAACGGTGCTTTTGGTCACCCACCAATAAACCCACATTGCATTAGCTAGTCAACTGGCCCTTTGATGACTTGTGGACTTCAACTCCCAGAATTCCTCAGCCAGGCATGCTTAAAATGAATTAGCATTCTTATCTACAAGTCATAAAAGGGCCAAGTTTGAAACCCTGACATAATATGAGGGGGAAATAATGCTAACTCAGAAAGAGCTAAACTGGTGTTTCTCATCCTCGGCCATTTTAAGAGGTGTGGACTTCAATTCCCAGAATTCCTCAGCCAATGTGCCTGGCTGAGGAATTCTGGGAGCTGAAGTCCACAAGTCATGAGGGGGCCATAGTTCCCCCATGCTAGCTCAGGAATTCTGGGAGTTGAAGTCCACAAGTCATGAGGGGGCCATGGTTCCCCCATGGTGGCTGAGGAATTCTGGGAGTTGAAGTCCACAGGTCATCAAAGGACCAAGTTTGAAGACTCCTGACATAATGTGAAGGGAAAATAATGCTAATTCAGAAAGAGCTAAACTGGTGTTTCTCAACCTTGGCCATTTTAAGAGGTGTGGACTTCAATTCCCAGAATTCCTCAGCCAGCATGCCTGGCTGAGGAATTCTGGGAGTTGAAGTCCACAAGTCATCAAAGGGCCAAGTTTGAAGACCCGCTGGTCTAGACGTAATGTGTCTGTTGCAGGAAAATAAACACTGCAGTTGTGAACCGGATACATCAAAACTGGTTTGTCTCAGCAACACAATCATTCTTCTGTTTAATTGTAAATCCGATATTTTCTGCAAACACAATACCTCACCCTCACACACTTTGGGGACGCTTCGATGGGATCCTTTTCCCCATAAACTTTGTTGAGTATAGATAGGCCCGAGGTGGAAAGCAAGAAGACAAGAATTTTAATTAATGCGTTGAAACTCTTAGGTTTGAAAAGTGAAACTTCGGCAAGGCGTAATGAGATTATTGTATGGATGTCTATTTAAAAAAAAAACCTGGATACTGGCTGAAAATGGAATTTATTCAATAAAGAATATTTGCAAAACACAGATTTCCTGATCCATTTTTTTTCCCCTGTCTTTATAAGCTGGTGTTTTGTCAGCCTCTGCTGCCACTTTAAGGTCTGTGGACTTCAACTCCCAGAATTCCTTTAGTCCCTGCCTCAGTTTGGTTTATTTTTCATGAAATTCAGTGGACGGAACAATTTCGGCCCCCAATTTTAATTTCCTGCGACGCTGGGTGAGCGAACGCCAATTTTGTTTTGATGCTCATTTGACTCTCGGCCCTTGTGCAGTTGTGGCGCTCCAAATGCCCGCAACACAACTTTTGTTGCTGAAACGGGAGCCAAGGGAATCACTCCAGTTGTTAAGTGAGTCACACGGTTGTTAAGTGAATCTGGCTTCCTCTGGTCTAAAGGTCGCCAAAGGGAATCACATGACCCTGGGACGCTGCGGCCGTCATAAATACGAATCAGTTGCCAAGCGAATTTTGATCAAGTGGCTGCAGCGGTCGTAAGTATGAAACGGGGTCATAAATCACCCTCAGTGCTGCTGTAACTGGCCACTAAATGAATTATTGTAAGTCCAGGACTCCGTATTCATACCCTAACAGGTGTAGAGTCCAGATCCAGAGAGAGCTGCTCGCTCCGTGGATTTCTGAAATAAAATCCTTTGGTGGTTTTGCTGTTGCTTGATCCGCTTCTGCGTAAAAGGATGCTGAGTGTTTGCAACGAGGTTTGCGTGTTAGGCACACACCTGTGTCCTCTAGAAGTGTGCGTACTTACCTATGCAGACCATGTGGTGTCGGCAGAGAGCCCAGGAATGTGCAGGGAACGTCAGAAAGATTGTTCAGGAAGTCCTCGATGTACAACTGTTCATTTAGTGACCGTTCAAGAGTTACAACGGCGGCGGAAAAAGGGAGTTAATGCTGGCTTCTCACACAGCATCCCGCAAGGTCACGTCATCAAAATTAAGAGACTTGGCAACTGGCATGTACTTAGGACGGTTGCAGTGTTCCAGGGTCAGCTGATCCCCTGTTGGGACATGACAAAATCAGTGGGAGAAGCCAGAGACACTTAACAACTGTGTGGCTTGCTTAACAATTGTGATTCCCTCAACAAGAAAAGTTGTAAAATAGAAAGGGGGGGGGGGGAAATCACTTAAAAGGTTTCACTTAGTAATGGACATTTTGGGCTCAGCTGTGGTTGTTAAGTTGAGGACTCCCTGGACAACACAACGAAGAGCCTGGGGTCTCGAAGCTAGCGCATCTAGCGCATCAAAACCCAAGACTCACTCTTGGAAATGAAAAAGGACAACAATCCCACCCCAACTTCACACCTGGAAGTCTTAGATTTAAAAGGCGCTAAAAAGATACAAGGAATGTTTTGAAACCATCAGGCGCTCGTTTTATACAGACCAACAAAGTTCCAGACATTAGGAGAGGGGGAAAATGTAAATTATTGTCCTAAATAACATTATAGTCTACTAAAACATCTCTTGTCTTTTTTTAGCCAGAAAACAAAAAATCTGTCGAGTGGTTCAAGAGCCGGAAGAAAACTTTTTTGCACATATATTTTATATGGACCAACAGGTTCCTGACATTACGGGAGGGGAAAATAGAAATCATTGTTCTAAATAACATTATAATCTACTAAAGATCTCTTGTCTTTTTTAGCCAGAAAAAATCCCGTCAAGTGATTCAGGAGCCAGAAGAAAACTTACATATATTTTCTTCCGGCTCTTGAACTGCTTGACAGAGTGTTCTGGGTAAAAAAAGACAGAGATGTTTAGTAGATTGTAATGTTATTTAGAACAATAAATATATATGTAGGTCTTTGGTTATTTGGGTTTTCTCCCCCGTAAAATTGGAAGTGTCTTGGCGACGTTTCAACGAAGTCCCATTCGTCATCTTCAGGCTGGTGTTTTCAGCTTCGTGCTTCGAGCAGCTGCTTGAAGCACGAAGCTGAAAACACCAGCCTGAAGATGACGAATGGGACTTCGTCGAAACGTCGCCAAGACACTTCCAATTTTACGCGGGAGAAAACCCGAATAACCAAAGACCTACATACAAACACCCGCCGAGAAATTGTTGCGGATCCACATTGTGTCACAAAACAAGTCTTTAAAAATAAAAATAAAAAATGGAAGTTTCCTTGGGCTGGCTCCAGCAGGATCTCCCTCGGGGAGGGGGGGGCGAGAAGCAGAGTCAGGACCCCCTAAGTGCTACTCAGGAGTAAAAGGCGTTGGAGGGGGGGCGGGGTTCCAAGGCTAGGGCTTCAACTACATGACCGAGGCGTAGCTGTCCACGGTGGCCGCTTTGGGCTTCTTCCGACCGGACGGGATGGGAGGAAGGACCGGCTTGGTGTTGGACCCTGGACGGACGGGGACCGTGGGGGTGAGGTGTGGGGAAGGGGCTTTGTGCTTGGGGGTCTTCTTCTCCTTGCTGTCCGCGGGACGGTCGGCCTCTGCAACAGAGAAGAGCAGGATTGGGTGTCTGCTTGGAGAAGAGAGGGACTGACTTTCTTTCTTTTTCTTTCCCGCACTCCTTTCTGTCCTCCCTCTCTTTCCTTCTTTCTTTCCTTCCTTCTCTTCTTTCTCTTTTCTACTGGCAATGATTCACTTACCACGTGTAGCAAGAAAGGTCGTAAATATGGGGCAAAACTCACTTAAGAAGTGTTTTGCTTAGCAACAGAAATTTTGATCTCAATTGTGGTCATAAATCAAGGACCACTGATCTTCCTTCCTTCTCCCTCTCTCCATTTCTTTTTTCTTTCTTTTTTTCTTCCTTCCTCTCCCTCCCTCCTTTTCTTTCTTTCTTTCTCTTTCTTTGATTTCCTGCTCCCTCCCTCCATTTCTTTCTTTCTTCCTTCCCTCTCCCTCCCTCCCTCCCTCCCTCTCCTTTTTCTTTTTTCTTTCTTTCTTTCTTTCTTTTTTTTTCTTTGTCTTCCTTCCTTCTCCCTCCCTTTCTTTTTTGTTTCTTTCTTCCTTCCTTCCTTCCCTCTCCCTCTCTTCTTTCTTTCTTTCTTTCTCTTTTTTTCTTTGTCTTCCTTCCTTCCTTCTCCCTCCCTTTCTTTTTTGTTTCTTTCTTTCTTCCTTCCTTCCTTCCCTCTCCCTCCCTCCCTTCTTTTCTTTCTTTCTTTCTTTTTCTTTCTTTCTTTGTCTTCCTTTCTTTCTTCCTTCCTTTCCCTCCCTCCCTTCCTCCCTTCCTTCCATTATGTGCCTCTCCCAATCTCTGGGCATTTTACAAAGATTAAAACTGGTAGACATTAAAATAGTAAAACAATAAATAACAACAACAATAAATACAGTTAAAAGGTGGGGAGGAGAGGAGCACAACGTATAGGTAATCGTTGGCTTACAACCATTCGTTTAGTGACTGTCCAAAAGTTGCACTGAAAAAAGGGACTTATGACCACATTTCAAATATGTGAACACTGCACCCTCCCCCAGGGTTATGCGATCAAATTTTGAATTGCTTGGCAAACTGATTCACATTTACGACGGTCGCAGTGCCTTGCGTCACGTGATCCCTTTTGCGACCTTCCGACAAACAAAGCCAGTGGAGGAAGCCAGCTTCACTTCACAACCCGGTTCCTAATTTAATAACAGCAGTGATTCACTTAACAACGGTGGCAAGAAAGGTCATAAAATAGGGCAAAGCTCATTTAACAAACATCTCGCTTAGCAATGGAAATTTTGGGCTCAACCGTGGTTGTAAGTCGAGAACTTCTCTATACTCAAAAGACACTCCTGGCCCTAACTGATGGCGCCTTAGAATCTTTTTGCCTCTTAGTCAAACTACGTTTGATCCTATTCTGGAGCTAGAATATTTGGGCTCTCGGATTAAGCGCTGGGAATATTATAAGTTGCCTGCAAAGGTATCTGAATCCATCTTGGCATTTCCTCACCTTTAGGGGCTGTTATCAAAAACGACCTCTAGATGGCACCAGAGAGAGGAGCAGAGCTATTAATCTGCTGCCATCTAGTGGCCACCTGGAGATTTGCAGATCAGATAAGAATCCGCAGCCAAAACAGAGAGAATATTTGTAGTTTGTGGTATCACCTCAACTCACTCCGGAGTCACAGCAGGGCCCTCTGTTCGGAGGAGGTCAAAAAAGTCAAGATGGGAGGGTCATGACAAAGACTTTGAGCCCTTTTGTAATGCGATGCGTATTCAAAGCTTTGAATTGGCGCCCACCTTGCCGGCTCCTTTTTTCATCGGTGACTTCTGCAAGGATGGTCCTGGAGGGACGGGTGGAAGATATGCTGGGAGAAAGGAGTGATCCCGGATCAGGGAGGGATTTCTTGGCTGGTTGACCCGATTCCCTGTATCTGAGGAAGGAAAGGGTGAGATCAACGCCCGGGAACGCTAAGCTACAACTCACCCAGAGAAGCCACATCATGTGGTGTCTACCAGCCTCCATCTTCTCTGCACATTTCGAGGCCTGTGATGGCGGCATTCCTTGCCTGGGAACCATGGGTCTTATAGTGCAAGGTCTCTCCAGGTTGGGGAGATCTAATCAGAAGTCCTGGCACAGCAGCTATGGCTGTGGAGATCTTCTACTCTGCCATTTGGATGGCGCCAGGTTTTGCAGCCCCACCAACTTCTGGGCCATGGTGTCATTGGCACCCCTCATCTGTTGCACAGTTGGTTGTGAGACTGTCCTGTGCTGGGCTTGCTGTCTCCCTGACAGAGCGATGGGAACTTTCCTTGCCTGGGGATGATGGGTTTTGTAGTGCGAGGTGGTCTCTGGGTGGTCCAGGTTGGGGAACTCGAATCAGAAGCCCTACAGGCTGGAACATCCTCTAGACGTTCTGGAGAAAAGTCCCCCCAAGGAATCATGTCTCCACTCACCTTTGGTCAGTAGTGGTGGGTGGGACGGGGCTCATGGAACGTCTAAAGGACCCCACGTAGGTGAAAGATGGGGGCTCTAAAAACTGGCTATGCACGCTGGGGTCTGCAACTCGGAGGGCATCCCTGGAACAAACCACAAAGAGTCCTCTGATTCTCCCAGCTCGGAGCTCACTTTTTTGTTTATTGACATGCAAATTCTATGTCTAAACAGTTTTTCCTTCCAATGGAGCCTGCCACCATCCATCCATCTCTTTCTCTATGTATTATCTATCTCTATCTATTATCTATCTATTATCTCTGTCTGTCTGTCTATCTATCTATCTATCTATCTATCTATCTATCTATCTATCTATCTATCTATCTATCTATCTCATCTATCGTCCCCTCTCTCCCTCTCCCTCTCTCTCTCTCTCTCTCTCTCTGTGTGTGTGTGTGTGTGTGTGTGTGTGTGTGTGTATATATATATATATATATATATATATATATATATATATATATATATATATATATATATTTGTTTTCTGAGGTTTTCGAGGGTATTTGTATGTAGGTCTTTGGTTGTTCGGGTTTTCTCCCACGTAAAATTGGAAGTGTCTTGGCGACGTTTCGACGAAGTCCCATTCGTCATCTTCAGGCTGGTGCTTTCAGCTTCGTGCCTCGAGCACTGCTGCTCGAGGCACGAAGCTGAAAGCACCAGCCTGATCGTCGAAACGTCGCCAAGACACTTCCAATTTTACGTGGGAGAAAACCCGAACAACCAAAGACCTACATATATATATATATATATATATATATATATATATATATATATATATATATATATATATATATATATATATATATATATATATATATCTATCTATCTATCTATCTATCTATCTATCTATCTATCTATCTATCTATCTATCTATCTATCTATCTATCTCCGGGAAGAGTATACTCCAGTTATTTATTGTTAAAACCACATTTAAAACAATAAAAACAGTTATATACAAAAATTAAAACAACTTAGCTTTCGCTGGTCCTCTGCCAGCGTCCTCAGAGTGGGGCTTAGGGGGTGGGAAGTTCTTTTTATCCCCTTGCTGATCCAATTGCCTACTCATTGCCCTCGTGACAGGGCCACTCTTCCTGATTGCCTGTGACAGCCTTGCCTGTTCCGCCCTCTCTTTTTTACACTCTAACATTGTATTTTCCTGCTTTGTCATCCTTGTGCTGTCTCCCCCTCCCTGTGCTGTTATCAGTAGCCGGCTCCTGGGCTGCTGATCTGCCTGCCGTTTTTGCATACCATTGCCAGTTCCTATTACAACTCCCTCCTCCAACCCCCCTCCTCTCCCAGCCTGCCGATTCATACACCCTTTGTTGTCCATTCCTGTCATCCTTCCCCCTCCTTCCTTCAACCC
>CM077923.1:92133636-92206863 GCA_039797435.1 Crotalus adamanteus
TTCCAGAGTTGTGGGCGCTCCATCCCCGGAGGGTTTTCAAGAAGAGACTGGACAGCCACTCTCTGAAATGGTACACTGTAGGCTTTCCCGCTCCAGCAGAGGGTTGGACTAGAAGACCTCCAAGGTCCCTTCCAGCTCCATTCTGGTTAAGCTCAGGAAGGGGAAAGCCGGCTGAACGAATCGGGGTTAGCGGTGCTGGCTGGGGAATTCTGGGAGTTGAAGTCCACTCCTTTTTAAGTGGCCAGCTTTGAGAAATACTCAACTAAACCTTGCCTTCCAACACACTGTACCTTTGACCCTTTCCTCCCGGTGTCCCCCAACAGTTCCGGGAAGTCCCTTTTCACCCTAAAAAAAAAAAAAAAAAAAGACAGGATCAACACAATCCACCGGGAGGGAGAAAAAAACAGAAAGCCAAACTCACACACAGACCCCAAATAAACTTTTGAGGAGCACCATCAGTTTGGGCTCAGTTGCTAAAACTGGTCGATATCCGGTTGGTTTCTGACGGGTCCTTTTTGACTTCAGATTCTGTGAATTTTCACTTGAAGATTGTGAGCAATTCTTGTTTCGCTAGAATCCACCTGGGGTGTCGAACCGAAGCTGTGTATTGGGGGGAAGGGGGGGCCTCCCATTTAGCGTTGACCTCTTACATGAAGCCTTGGAGATAGCGAGAAGCGATCAAGTCCCTTGCTGGCTTTCCCCGTGGGAGGATAAAGGAGGTGTCCTCTTTTGCCTGAGACTCGTTAGTTAATGATGAATGAACGGAAAACATCCAGAGGTCAATTATAAGCAAAGAGAAAACTGTCCTTAAAAAAAACAAAAACCCACTGATGATTTTTGATCTAGTTGGGTGATGAAAAGTCTGCAAGAAAACAATCGAGCTCAGAGAGCACCAAGGACACCCCAGTTTTTTTCCTCCTCCTCCTCCTCCTTCTTCTCCTTCTCTTCCTCCTCCTCCTTCTTCTTCTCTTCTCCTTCTCCTTCTCCTCTTCCTCCTCCTTTTTCTTCTTCTCTTCTTCTTTTCCTTCTCCTCCTCCTCCTTCTTCTCTTCTTCTCATCCTCATCCTCCTTTTTCTTCTTCTCTTCTTCTTCTCCTTCTCTTCCTCCTCCTCCTCCTTCTCTCTTTCTTCTTCTCCTTCTCCTCTTCCTCCTTTTTCTTCTTCTCTTTTTCTTTTCCTTCTCCTCCTCCTCCTCCTCCTCCTTCTTCTTCTTCTTCTTCTTCTTCTTCTTCTTCTTCTTCTTCTTCTTCTTCTTCTTCTTCTTCTTCTTCTTCTTCTTCTTCTTCTTTTCCTTCTCCTCCTCCTCCTCCTCCTCCTCCTCCTCTTCTTCTTCTTCTTCTTCTTCTTCTTCTTCTTCTTCTTCTTCTTCTTCTTCTTCTTCTTCTTCTTCTTCTCCCTTCTCCTCCTCCTCCTCCTCCTTCTTCTTCTCCTCTTCTTCTTCTTCTTCCCCTTCTCCTCCTCCTTCTTCTTTTCTTCTTCTTCTCCTTCTTTTCCTCCTCCTCCTCCTCCTCCTCCTCCTCCTCCTCCTCTGACCCTTTTGTGCTAAAGCTGAATGGCTATTCCTTTGGGGAAACTTTAAGTCTTTTTTTTCTTCTGAGCCATGCAATGCTAAAGCCAATCTCGCCCCTTCTGGCACTGATGATGTTACCTAGGTGGGTCATGAAATGTCTGCAAGAAAACAACCCAGCTCAGAGAGCACCAAGGACCCCACAGTCCTAAAAATCCTTACCGGCTCTCCTTTTCGCCCCTGCATGCCTCGATCTCCTTTTTCCCCTTTCGCTCCATTCCTCCCATTCAGGCCGGCGGTTCCCTGTAAGGAGCCAATATGATTTATTCACACTCCAGGTCTGGGAAACGGCAAAAAGGCTTTGAAACCTGGGTAGAGAAACTAAAATATGAATAAGAAAGATTCACGGGGCCTGTAGATAAATAGACTATGCAGGAAATACAGGAATTCCTCAACTTATGACCATACATGAGCCCAACAGACACATGGATGGATGGACAGATGGATAAATGGATGGATGGATAAATGGATGGATGGATAGATGATGGATAGATGGATGGATGGATAGATGGATGGATGGATGGATAAATCGATAGATGAATAGATGGATGGATGGATAAATGGATAAATGGATGGATGGATAAATGGATGGATGGATAGATGATGGATAGATGGATGGATGGATAGATAGATGGATGGATGGATAAATGGATAGATGAATAGATGGATGGATGGATAAATGGATAGATGGATAGCTAGATGATAGCTAGATAGATAGATAGATAGATAGATAGATGGATGAACGAGACACACAGACGAATGGATGGAAATGTAGTGATAGACATAGATGGATAATAGATTGGTAAATAGATGATAGATGAATGAATGGATAGATTAGACAGATAGATGGATAGAGAGATAGATAGATAGATAGATAGATAGATAGATAGATAGATAGATGAAAGAGAGAGACAGACAGAAAGACATGGACCAGTGGTTTCTCAACCTTTTTAATGCTGCGACCCCCCAACCGGTCGTAAGTGGAGGACTACTCAACCGGTCGTAAGTCGAGGACTACTCAACTGGTGCAGCACCGTTTGCAGAATGGGACTTTTGGCGGGCTCAGCAGGGCAGAGACAGCCTGGACAATTCCTATTGGCTTTGGAAAGCCAATAGAATTAGACCAGTGGTTCTCACCTTTTTAATGCCGCGACCCCCAACCGGTCGTAAGTCGAGGGACTACTCAACTGGTGCAGCACCGTTTGCAGAATGGGACTTTTGGCGGGCTCAGCAGGGCAGAGACAGCCTGGACAATTCCTATTGGCTTTGGAAAGCCAATAGAATTAGACTCTATTCAAGAGAGTCTATTCTATTGGCTTTCAAAAGCCAATAGAATAAAAGGGAGTGGCACAGCTAAGGAAAAGGGGGGGAAAAAAATGGCGGACTGCTTGGCGGACTGCTTTGTTTGGCGACCCCCGTGAAATGGTCGTTCGACCCCAAATGGGGTCCCAACCCACAGGTGGAGAACCACTGCCTTAGACAGACACAGACAGAGAGACACAGAGAGAGAAAGGCAGAGAGAGACAGACAGACAGAGAAGGAGAATAGAGAAACACACACAGAGAGAGAATTTCTATCTACAGAGCAACATCAGAACCACAGTAAAAGTGAATACGAAGATGATTTGGAAGAGAGAGCAAAAAAAAAAAAAAAGCGAAAACAAAATAAACCTGATAACTGATAAACGATAGAGTGTGAGAGACCCAGAGTCTTTGACCTACTCAATTCCTTTCCTTTGGTATTAAAAATTTGAGGACCCCCCCTCCCCCCCTGATCTGGTCTTGCATCTATTTCCAAGGTAATGACATGCGTGAAGGTTCTCTGAGATAGATGATTACACAGTGAATCAACAGCCTCTAATAGCACATCAATTTTCAGCTATTTGCTGGGCGAGAAAGATATATTTATTGCCTTCTGTTTTATTCTCTCTCTTTCTCTTCTTCTTCTTCTTTTTTTTTTTTTTTTTTGCACAAGATAAGTAGCAAGTATCTTTTTTTTTTTTTTTTAATCATTTCAAGCGATGCTTGCATTGCACAGGAAAGTTTGAGAAGACAACCAGGCTGTTTCCCAAACCGAAAAACACCACCAGATTTGCAAAGTCCCCAGGAAGAGGGTCAAAAAAGTCAAGATGGCAGCCTTAACTGTCCAATCGAGGCTCCGCCCCTTTGGACCCGGCGTTGTAATGGGGGTTCTGTTGATAGGGCGGTTGACCGACACCCACAGCTGAACCCAAAGATGGCTAAAGAACACTTGTTGTGAACTTTGATTTTGCACACTTGCTGTTGGATTTTGCGACGTAACCAAAACACTGTAGTTCATTGAATCACATAGTCATTAAGTGAACCTGGCTGAAAAACGTTATGACCCTTTTTCACACTTATGACCATTGCAGCATTCTCGTGAGCACGTCATCAAAATTCAGACGCTTTGGCAACTGACTCGTACTTATGACGGTTGCAGCGTCACGGGGTCAGGCGATCCCCTTTTGCGACCTTCTGACAAGCAAAGTCCATGGGGGGGAGGAGTCAGAGTCACTTCACAACCCTGTGAACTAGCTTAACAACTGCAGTGACCCGCTTAACAGCTGTGTCAGGAAAGGTTGCAAAATGGAGCCCAAACTCCCTGAACAAATGTCTCACTGAGCAACAGAAATTGGGGCTCAACGGTGGTCGTAAAGTCGAGGACTACCTGGATGGGGGGCTTCCTGCTTGAGGAGGGGGTTGGACCAGAAGAGCTCCGAGTTCCCTTCCCACTTTGTCATTCTGTTATTCTCGGATGGGAGGCCACAAGGTGATCGTCTAGATTGGGAATCTGAAACACCCCCAAAGACGAGCGACTGGGATTGGCAGCTAGAAGAATTAACCAGTGGAACAACTTGCCTCCCAAAGTTTTTAAGAAGAGTACTGGAGAGCCATTTTTGTCTGAAAGGGGATGGGGTTTCCTGCCTGAGCAGGGGGTTGGACTAGTTGACCTCCAAGGTCCCTTCCAACTCTATTCTATTCTATTCTATTCTATTCTATTCTATTCTATTCTATTCTATTCTATTCTATTCTATTCTATTCTATTCCTTATTCTATTCTATTTCTTATTCTGTTCTGTTCTATTCTATTCTATTCTTTCCTATATCTTCTATCCTATCCTATCCTATCCTATCCTATCCTATCCTATCCTATCCTATCCTATCCTATCCTATCCTATCCTCTTCTATTCTATCCAAGAACATGACCATGAATGATCCTTTGGTGCCCTCAAGGATTGAGTTTGACTTAAGGGAGTCTTTAGGGATGAAAAAGGAAGGCGGACATGATTACAGGAGAAAGTCTACAGCCTGCCGCTCCCTCAACAAACAGGGCCCAGGCCTGAATCAGGCAAACAGCTGGTAACATTTATCTTCTGATATTGGCCTTCTAGGTTCTCCCAAAGTAAACAGAATCATGATACAGAAAGTCTCTGTTAGGGTCATTTAGTGCTGGAAAGAGCAAACACGACATGTCAAATGAAGCAGAAGACTGGCGGCCTCTTGATGGGGAAATACAGGTAGTCCTCGACTTCCTGTTCTATTCTATTCTATTCTATTCTATTCTATTCTATTCTATTCTATTCTATTCTATTCTATTCTATTCTATCCTAATTCTATCCTATCCTATCCTATCCCATTCCATTCTATTCTATTCTATTCTATTCTATTCTATTCCATTCCATTCCATTCTCTTTGCTATTCTATTCTATTCTATTCTATTCTATTCTATTCTATTCTATTCTATTCTATTCTATTCTATTCTATTCTATTCTCTTTGCTATTCTATTCTATTCTATTCTATTCTATTCTATTCTATTCTATTCTATTCTATTCTATTCTATTCTATTCTATTCTATTCTATTCCATTCCATTCTCTTTGCTATTCTATTCTATTCTATTCTATTCTATTCTATTCTATTCTATTCTATTCTATTCTATTCTATTCTATTCTATTCTATTCTATTCTATTCCATTCCATCCATTCCATTCCATTCTCTTTGCTATTCTATTCTCTTCTATTCTCTTCTCTTCTCTTCTATTCTATTCTATTCTCTTCTATTCTATTCTATTCTATTCTATTTCTTATTCTGTTCTGTTCTATTCTATTCTATTCTATTCTATTCTATTCTATTCTATTCTATTCCATTCCATTCCATTCCATTCCATTCTGTATTCTATTCTATCCTATCCAGTAGTCCTCTACTTACCACAGTTCATTTAGCGACCGTTCAACCTGCTCCCTCTTCCGTGGAACATCTTTCAAGGATCAGAAGGCTGTTAAGCTACGTGTGCCAAGTTCCCTGAAACGCTCTTGAATTAATTACAAAATCAAGACCTTCCTCAACAGGAGGTTGAACTTTTCTATGGGAGCTGAAAGATGCTTTTTGCTGAGGAAGAAGTTTAGACTATTAAGTCCAAGTTGGGGACCGCACGAACAACTTTCCTTCAGAAGTTGTGGGTGCTCCAACACTGGAGGTGTTTAAGAAGAGATTGGACAGCCATCAGTCTGAAAGGGTACAGGGGTCTCCTGCTTGAGCAGGGGGCTGGACTAGAAGACCTTCCAAGGTCCCTTCCAACTCTGTTGTCATTCTGTTATTTTGTTTAAGACTCTTGCTCAACTCCAGCAACTACGGATAGAATTGTGAATTTAGCGCGATATTTTAGAGCTCTCATCAAAGACAGAAGCAACTTGGAATAAGGGAGAAACTTCCTACAGGGAGGCCAGTTAACCAGTGGAACAGCTTTGCCTTCAGATGTTGTTGGTGCTGTGTCATTGGAGGCTTTTAAGAAGAGACTGGACAGTCACTGGAGCAGGGGGCTGGACTAGAAGACCTCCAAGGTCCCCTCCAGCTCTATTCTATTCTACACATGCCATTCATTCAACCACCAGAAATCAGATGGTGATCCATTTTGTTCATGGCCAGGACTCAATTGTTGAGATTCAATACAGACTGAGTAAATAAATATGATGACTTCCAACCTGCAGTAAATCCAATAAATCAGTTGATTGGTTAAGTGAATGAATAAGATGGTTTCCAACTGAACTGGAATTGATTGAATATGAATGAATTAAGAAACAAGAAGGCATCCAATTTACAGGAAAACCAACGGATGGAACGAATGAATAGATGGATAGATGGATAGATAGATAGATAGATAGATAGATAGATAGATAGACAGACAGACAGATAGATAGATAGATATCCTCCAACTTACAGTAAATCCAATAAACTGAATGAATGAATGAATGACTTCCAACTTATGGGAAATCCAACAGAATGAATGAATGAATGAATGAATGAATGAATGAATGAATGAATGAATACATAAAGAAAGTGACATCCAACTTACAGCAAAACCAATAACATGAATGAATGAATGAACGAATTACTTCCAACTTACAGTAAATCCAACACAATGAATAAATGAATGAATGAATGAATAAGATGACTTTCAACTTACAATAAATCCAAAATATTGAATGAATGAATGAATGAATGAACAAATAAATGAGACTCAACTTACAGCAAAACCAACAAAATGAATGAATGAATGAGGAAGGAAGGAAGGAAGGAAGGAAGGAGAATGAGAGTGAGAGGGAGGGAGGGAAAAAGGAAGGAAGGAAGGAGAATGAGAGGGAGAAGGAGGGAGGGAGGGAAAAAGGAAGGAAGGAAGGAAGGAAGGAAGGAAGGAAGGAATAAGATGACTTCCAACTTACAGCAAGTCCAATCAGACCAGGTTCTCCAATTTCACCCTGCCCAGGAAGCAAAATTACAATGACAATTTTAATTGCCGAAAAGAGCATCACGAACTTGCCATCGTAAATGGAGTACAATCTGTTGCATATTGTGCAAATCCCAGAATTGTTTCACTGACCTTCTGCCCTACGGGGCCTCTTCTGCCAAAAAAACCCATCATTCCTTTGGCCCCCGGGTCTCCCTTCATCCCCTAGTCAGTGGAAAAAAGGGGAAAAATGAAAATATTTCCTCTCCCATTTCTTTGACCCACCAAATCAGAAGTTCGCATCATAGGGAATTTCCTTCCTTCAAACAGCCAGCCAATAACAGCTAACATCAAAGGCCTGGAGACTAAAACAGACGAGGAATGGCTGCGGGACTTGGGTTTGGCCAAAGAAAAGAAGAAACGGGGGGGGGGGGGCGAGACAGGATAGCAGCCTTCCAAACTCTCAGGGGCTGCCCCAAAGAAGAGGCAGTCAAGCTATTCTCCAAAGTGCCTGAAGGCAGGAAAAGAAGCAACGGATGGAAACTCATCAAGGAGAGAAGCAACCTAGAACTAAGGAGAAACTTTCTGACAGTGAGAACAATTAATCAGTGGAACAGCCTGCCTCCAGAAGCAGTAAATGCTCCAACACTGGGAGTTTTTAAGAAGAGACTGGACGGCCATTTGTCCGAAATGGTGTAGGGTTTCCTGCCTGAGCAGGGGGTTGGACTGGATGACCTCCAAGGTTCCTTCCAGCTTTATTATTATTATTATAAAGTTTTTCCCACTTAACAAGCGTGGCAGCGTCCCCAGAGTCACAAATTTTGGTTGCTTGGCAACAGGCGTGTACTTAACGACGATTGCAGCGTGATGGGGGTCTCCTGACCGCCCTCAGAGACCTTACCTTGGCTTCCAACAAGCCAAGTCAGCAGCAGAAGCCAGATTTGCTTAAAGACTACGTGGCTTGCTTAACAAACCGCAATGATTTGCTTATCAATCCTAGCCAAAAAAAAAAAAAAAAGATCGTAAAGCTGGACACGACTCGCTTAACATCCGCCTTGCTCAGCCGTGCGGTGGGAATTCTGCTGCCAGCTGTGTTCGTAAGTGGAGGACTAACGGCATTGTGGTATGTAACAAGGAGGGGAGAATGTGCGACTGCTGTGGCGCTTAATAAATTTTAATCACAACCTCTCACTTGGCCAGAGACATAGTTTTTCCCTCCCGCCCCCCCACCGATAAAATTAAGGATACAGAAATCTTCAAAAAATACCTTTTCTCCAAAGGGGCCGTCTTCTCCTTTCTCACCCTTGTCCCCGTCAAAGCCTGAAGGACCTCGTTCCCCCTAAGTGAAAAGGTAGTGTCAGAATCCAATTATATTTCATCTTTAATTATCAAACATAGAAAATCCCAATTCTGCCTTCTCTGGATTCTGCCATAAGAGGGAGAGAAGGGGGAGAACAAAGGGGCTTTATGGCCCTCACTTCCTTCAGTAGACTTCTAAGGAGCTGAATGTGTTTATTGCAACCTCAAAGAATGTAGTTAGCACCAAAGAACCTTACCATAACAAAGGGGCTATTTACCTTTCATGTAGTTTATCTGAAGTCTCCATCCAGACTGAAGAAAGGAGTAAAGGGGTGGATTTGTGATGCCTGAAACTATCACTGGAAGGGGGGGTGATTGGGTGGACTACTGGGGAACCCCTTAAAACCTTGAATGGGAGAGCTTGGACCCCAAGTCCTGTCTAGCACGCCTGCAACCACTTCTTCTTAATAAAGGATTCCTGTTGGAAGAATTATTCCAAGAGTTCTGTCTTCTTAAGATGCAAAGTGGGGTGGGTCCTTACAGGTAGAGGTAGTTTTTGCTTTAGGGTGGAAAAAAGGAGAGAAGAATGTCAGCTGTGCTTCTCTGGGTTTGGATGAACCATGATTAAGAGTGAGTGAGTGAGAAAGAGAGAGAGCGAGAGAAAGAGAGAGGGGGGGAGGAGAAGGGAAAAGAAAAAAAGAGAAAAGGGAAAGGGAAAGGAGAAGAAAGGAGGAGAAAAAGAGAAAGAGGAGGAGAAAGAGAAAGAGGGAGCAAAAGAAAGAGGAACAAGAAGGAAAAGAAAGAAAAAGAAAGAAAGCAAAAGGGAGGAAGAAAGAAAAAAGAGAAAGTGTGGTGTATGTGAGACAGAGAGACAGAGAGAGAGAGAAAGGAGAAAGGAAAAGAGAAAAGAGAAAGAGAAAGGAGAAAAAGGAGAACGGGAAGGAGAAAGAAAGAGGAACAAGAAAGAAAGAAAGCAAAAGAGAGAAAGAGAAAGAAAAAAGAAAGTGTGTGTGTATGTGAGACAGAGAGACAGAGAGAGAGAGAAAGGAGAAAGGAAAAGAGAAAAGAGAAAGAGAAAGGAGAAAAAGGAGAACGGGAAGGAGAAAGAAAGAGGAACAAGAAAGAAAGAAAGCAAAAGAGAGAAAGAGAAAGAAAAAAAGAAAGTGTGTGTGTGTGTGTGAGAGAGAGAGAGAGAGAAAGGAGAAGAGAAAAGAGAAAGAGAAAGAGAAAGGAGAAAAAGGAGAATGGGAGGAAGGAGAAACAGAAGGAGGAGGAGAAAGAGCGAGCAAAAGAAAGAAAGAGGAACAAGAAAGAAAAGAAAGAAAGCAAAAGGGAGAAAGAGAAAGAAAAAAGTGTCTGTGTGTGAGAGAGAGAGAGAGAGAGAAGGGAAAAGAAAAAAAAGAGAAAAGAGAAAGAGAAAGGAGAAAAAGGAGGAGAAAAAGAGAAAGAGGAGGAGAAAGAGAAAGAGCTAGCAAAAGAAAGAAAGAGGAACAAGAAGGAAAAGAAAGAAAAAGAAAAAGAAAGAAAGCAAAAGGGAGAAAGAGCAAGAAAAGAAGGAAGTGTGTGTGTGTGTGTAGCGTGTGTGTGTGTGTGTGTGAGAGAGAGAGAGAGAGAGAAAGGAGAAGGGAAAAGAGAAGAGAGAAAAAAGAAAGGAGAAAAAGGAGAACGGGGAAGGAGAAAGAAAGAAAGAGGAACAAGAAAGAAAAGAAAGAAAGAAAGCAAAAGGGAGAAAGAGAAAGAAAAAATAGAAAGTGTGTGTGTGTAGTGTGTGTGTGTGAGAGAGAGAAAGAGAGAGAGAGGAGACGGGAAAAGAGAAAAGAGAAAGAGAAAGGAGAAAGGAGAAAAAGGAGAATGGGAAGAAGGAGAAAAAGAGAAAGAGGAGGAGAAAGAGAAAGAGCGAGCAAAAGAAAGAAAAGAAAGAAAAAGAAAAAGAAAGAAAGAAAGCAAAAGGGAGAAAGAGAAAGAAAAAAGTGTGTCTGTGTGTGTGTGTGTGTGTGTGAGTGAGTGTGTGTGTGTGTGTGTGTGTGTGTGAGAGAGAGAGAGAGAGAGAGAGAGAGAGAGAGAATGAATTCCTTCTTGTTTTAAAGTCTTCTGTCCTGTTCGTGGCTCCTTGTAGGCCTCTCCTGGAGAGTTTGAAGCCTAATTTTTCCACTTCTTGGACTTTCACCAAGACGGTGTCATTTCCACACAGAAAGTTTCTGGAGGAACAAGAAGGCATTTGAATTTAGACCGACAACGTGGAAAGAAAGAGTGTCACTGTGGGGTCCTTGGTGCTCTCTGAGCTGGGTGGTTTTCTTGCAGACGTTTCATGAACCAACTAGGGAACATCATCCATGCTAGAAAGGAGTGGGGTTTGCGGACAGGAGGAGGAGGAGGAGGAGGAGGAGGAGGACTGTGGGGTCCTGGGTGCTCTCTGAGCTTGGTTGTTTTCTTAAAGATGTTTCATGACCCAACTAGGGAACATCATCAGTGCTAGAAGGGAAGTAGGGTTTGCAAAGAGGAGGAGGGGGAGAGAGGAGGACTGTGGGGTGGTTGATGCTCTCTGAACTTGGTGGCTTTCTTGCAGACATGGTGGCTTTGAACTTGGTGGCTTTCTTGCAGACATTTCATAACCCAACTAGGGAACATCAGCAATGCTAGAAGGGAGTAGGGTTTGCAAGGAGGAGGAGGAGGAGGAGGAGGACAACGACAGTGGGGTCCTTGGTGCTCTCTGAGCTTGGTGGTTTTCTTGCAGACGTTTCATGATCCAACTAGGGAACATCATCAGTGCTAGAAGGGAGTGAGGTTTACAGAGAGGAGGAGGAGGAGGAGGTGGAGGTGGAGGTAGAGGAGGAGGAGGAGGAGGAGGAGGAGAAGGAGGAGGAGGAGGAGGAGACTTACTGTGCGTACCCTTGATGCTCTCTGAGCTGGGTGGTTTTCTTGCAGACGTTTCATGATCCAACTAGGGAACATCATCAGTGCTAGAAGGGAGTGAGGTTTACAGAGAGGAGGAGGAGGAGGAGGTGGAGGTGGAGGAGGAGGAGGAGGAGGAGGAGGAGGAGGAGAAGGAGGAGGAGGAGGAGACTGACTGTGCGTACCCTTGATGCTCTCTGAGCTGGGTGGTTTTCTTGCAGACGTTTCATGACCCAACTAGGGAACAGCATCAGTGCTAGAAGGGAGTGAGGTTTACAGAGAGGAGGAGGAGGAGGAGGAGGAGGAGGAAGAGGAGGAGGAGGAGGAGGAGACTGACTGTGCGTATCCTTGATGCTCTCTGAGCTGGGTGGTTTTCTTGCAGATGTTTCATGAGCCAACTAATTAACATCAGCAGTGCTAGAAGGGAGGGGGTTTTGTAGAGAGGAAGAGGATGACCCATGTCATTGAGCCATGAAGAAAGCAAATGCTTCATTCCCAACAACAATCAAGTCAACACAACTTACCGTATCTCCTTTATTGCCCTTGTAGCCTTGAGGTCCAAGGATTGTGATCGAATCTCCCTGCGGTTCAAACATACAAGAGAAATGTAGTTTGCACTGGCTATTCCTACATGGGGTTCCTCAACCTTGGCAGCTTTTAAGGCGCACGGATTTCAACTCCCCGAATTCTCCAGCCAGCCATGCACTAAACCAGTGGTTCTCAACCTTTTTAATGCCGCAACCCCCAACCGGTCATAAGTCGAGGACTACTCAACTGGTGCAGCACCGTTTGCAGAAGGGGACTTTTGGCGGGCTCAGCAGGGCAGAGACAGCCTGGACAATTCCTATTGGCTTTTGAAAGCCAATAGAATTGGACTCTATTCAAGAGAGTCTATTCTATTGGCTTTCAAAAGCCAATAGAATAAAAGGGAGTAGCACAGCTAAGGAAAAGGGGGAAAAAAATGGCGGACTGCGTTGTTTGGCGACCCCCGTGAAATGGTCGTTCGACCCCAAATGGGGTCCCGACCCACAGGTGGAGAACCACTGCACTAAACAAATGATGGCTAGGACCGTTCCTTGGAGTTCCAGCTGTCCCATCACCCAGCCCACTTTGGATCCCCCTTACTTTCTCTCCTTTGAGTCCAGGAATGCCAACGTCACCCTAAACATGGAAAAAGAAGGAATGTCAGATGGATTTGTGTGCATTTGGTAACGGCCAAAAATCCAACGGAATTGGTGCTTCTAGAAACACCAGGCGCCCTCAAAGATAAGCAGAAAAGAAAAGAAATGTTTGCATATTTGAAATTTTGTTCTTCTTACCTTCTCTCCTTTTAAACCAGCAGGGCCTTTCTGCCCCTGGAAAACAAAGGAACAAAACCTGGTTTTTATTTTATTTTATATTTTATTTTACTTTATCATTTTATTTTATTATTTTACTTGTATCCTGGCTATAATGCTATCGGACAATTCTCGGCAGCGTATGATACAATAAAAACACTGTAAAACATTAAGAAATTAAATAATCAATCAATCAATCAATAAACAAGCAATGTTTAAGATGTTATTTTATTTTATTATTTTATTTTATCGCTATTATTTTACTTTAACGCTGGCTAGCATCTCATTTTATTTTATTTTACTATTCTATTTTATATTTTATTTTATTTTACTGTATCACTTCATTTTATTATTTTACTTTAATGCTGGCTATCATCTCATTTTATTTTATTTTATTATTCTATTTTATTTTACTTTATCACTTCATTTTATTTTAATGCTGGCTATCATGCTATCTATCGGACAATTCTTGGCAGCGTATGATACGAAAAAACAACTGTAAAACATTAAGAAATTAAAATAATCAATCAATCAATCAATAAGCAAGCAATCTTTAAGAAGTTATGTTATTTTATTTTATTATTTTATTTTATCACTATGATTTTACTTTAATGCTGGCTATCATCTCATCTCATTTTATTTTACTATTCTATTTTACATTTTATTTTATTTTACTGTATCACTTCATTTTATTATTTTACTTGAACTCTGGCTATCATCTCAATCTATTTTATTTTATTATTCTATTTTACACTTTATTTTATTTTACTGTATCACTTCATTTTATTATTTTACTTGAACGCTGGCTATCATCTCATTCTATTTTATTATTCTATTTTATATTTTATTTTATTTTACTTTATCCCTTCATTTTATTATTTTACTTGAACGCTGGCTATCATGCTATCTATCGGACAATTCTCGGTAGTGTATGGTACACAAAAAACAACACTGTTAAAACATTAAGAAATTAAAATAACCAGTCCATCAATCAACAAGCAATGTTGGAGATGTCAAAAGGAATAAGATGGGGCATTGCATGCTTTTGCTCTTCTCTTCGACGGTTTGATGGGATCCCGGATCCCTGGGCTCGCTTACCGTCACACCTAGAGGACCACGAAGGCCAGCGCTTCCTTCTTCCCCCTGTTCAAAAGAGGTCACATTGGCATCAGGGCTTCTAAAAATGGGACATTCCCACCAACATTTCATAGCCCTCGACTTACGACCACAGTCCAGCCTGAAATTTCATTGCTAAGCGAGACAGTTAAGTGAGTTTGGCCCCGATTTACGACTTTCCTCGTCACGGTTGTTCAATGAATCATGGCAGTTGTTAAATTAGTAACTTGGTTGTTAAGTGAATCGGTCTTCCCCGTTTGGTTTTGCTTGTCTGAAGATTGCCAAAGGGGATCACGTGATCCCTGGGACACGTCAATTGTCATAAATACAGGCCTCGGCTTATGACTCCAACTGGGTGATGAGTTCTAGTCCTGCCTTAGACAGGAGAGCCGGCTGAGTGACTTTATTAATTTTTTTTTTTTTTTTAGTTTGGTTTGGTCTTTTATAACATTTTTTAAGATCAGGGGTAGGCAACCTTGGCTCTTTCATGACTGGTGGACTTCAACTCCCAGAATTCCTGAGCCAACATGGCTCAGCTTGGAAACCTCTCCCTTTCCCCTCAGCATGGCTGGCTCAGGAATTCTGGGAGTTGAAGTCCACCAGTCATAAAAGGGCCATCGTTCCCCACCTCTGATTCTAGGGTGTTCCTGCCAGCTTAGTTCCCCTTCTATTCCCTCAGCATGGCTGGCTTAGGAATTCTGGGAGTTGAAGTCCACACGTCTTAAAGTTGCCAAGTTAGAAGAACCCTGATCTAGGCGCAGGGGTGGGGAACTTTGGCTCTTTTATGACTCATGGACTTCAACTCCCAGAATTCCTGAGCCGGCATGACTCAGCTTGGAAACCTCTCCCTTTCCCCTCAGCATGGCTGGCTTAGGAATTCTGGGAGTTGAAGTCCACGAGTCATAAAAGAGCCAAGGTTGCCTACCTCTGGCCTGGGCGTAGGCCGTTTTATGACTGGTGGACTTCAACTCCCAGAATTCCTGAGCCAGCATGGCTCAGTTTGGAAACCTCTCCCTTTCCCCTCAGCATGGCTGGCTCAGGAATTCTGGGAGTTGAAGTCCACGAGTCATAAAAGAGCCAAGGTTGCCTACCTCTGGCCTGGGCGTAGGCCGTTTTATGACTGGTGGACTTCAACTCCCAGAATTCCTGAGCCAGCATGGCTCAGCTTGGAAACCTCTCCCTTTCCCCTCAGCGTGGCTGGCTCAGGAATTCTGGGAGTTGAAGTCTATGAGTCATAAAGCGGCCTAGGGCAGGGCTAGGCAACCTTGGCTTTTATGACTGGTGGACTTCAACTCCCAGAATTCCTGAGCCAGCATGAGGGAAACTTTGGCCCCCCCCTCATGACACGTGGACTTCAACTCCCAGAATTCCTGAGCCGGCATGGCTCAGCTTGGAAACCTCTCCCTTTCCCCTCAGCATGGCTGGCTCAGGAATTCTGGGAGTTGAAGTCCACGAGTCATAAAAGAGCCAAGGTTGCCTACCCCTGTCTTAGAGTATAGAATAAAACCCCAAAATACAGAAGCAAATGATGGGGCACAGTGGGGAGGGAAAAGGGAAAGAACAGTGAGGGGGAGAAGGGAAAAATAAAAATAAAAAACGTTGGCTTCCGACTTCCTCCATTGCAAAAGAACAAAGCCTTAACATCTGAACCTCAACTTTTTTTACTTTTCCATAATAATAGCTTAAACCAGCCATTTCTATAACAACCGATCCATCTAGTCGGTCAAACCTGGCTGAGTGACTTTGAGCCAACCCACCTCACAGGGTCGTCGTTGTGGGGAAAATAGGAGGGGGGAGGAAATTGCATGGGTTCGTTGCCTTGAGATATTTATAAAAATAATAACCGACGGGATATAAGCACAGAAATGAATGAGTGAGTGAAATTCAAGTTGTAAACTTAGACTAGATAGTTCAGAAAAAGCTGGCGGCCGTTTATTTCCCTTCAGGCCTGCCCACACCGCCTTGACTCCCCTGATTTGGACTTTTAATGAATTAATCTCACATTAATACTGTCCTGTCGAATTTAAATGGCTTCTTCCAGCTGCCTTTCGCCCATTAGTCTTTAATGACCTATTTATATGCCATCGTATTTAAAGTGTCAAGAGGATATCTGGCTTGCTAATTTTTTAAGCATCTTTGCTCGGCGCTGGGTAAAGCTACAGAGGAGCCGGGCCCGTAAATAAAGCCACGTATTTGGAGGTATTCATAATTAATATGCATTAATATGGAGTTTGTGCCGAGAGGGATTCAACGCTGATGTTTAGGAAGAAGAGGAGAATTTTAAGCTGAACAGTCATAGTGGAAGCTGGGTAGGGAGGGTGGTGCCGGGCACAAAATCGTCACAAGAAAGGTTTGTTTCCTGCGATACATCGTGGTTTGGGCCAAGCGATGAAATGAAGAGAAGGACGAGGGGGGGACATGATAGCAGCGTTCCAATCTCTCAGGGGCTGCCCCAAAGAAGAGGCAGTCAAGCTGTTCTCTAAAGCCCTTGAAGGCAGGACAAGAAGCAACGGGTGGAAACTAAGCAAGGAGAGAAGCAACCTGGAACTAAGGAGAAACTTCCTGACAGAACAATTAACCAGTGGAACAACCTACCTCCAGAAGCGGTGAATGCTCCAGCACTGGAGGTTTTTAAGAAGAGACTGGACAGCCATTTGTCCGAAATGGTGTAGGGTTTCCTGGCTGAGCAAGGGGTTGGACTAGATGACATCCAAGGTCCCTTCCCACTCTGTTATTCTATTCTATTCTATTCTATTCTATTCTATTCTATTCTATTCTATTCTATTCTGTTCTGTTCTGTTCTGTTCTGTTCTGTTCTGTTCTGTTCTACTGTACTCTACTGTACTCTTATTCTATTCTATTCCATATTTTCTATTCTATTCTATTCCATTCCATTCTATTCCATTCTATTCTATTCTTTCTTTATCCTTCCTATTCTATTCTATTCTATTCTGTTCTGTTCTGTTCTGTTCTATTCTATTCTCTTTTGGGGAAGTTCAAAACAGAATCTGGAGGAACAGAAGGCGGAGACTTGAGTTAGCTGCTCATCCTACCTGCGGGCCTGGAAAACCCAGGTAGCCTCTGGGACCAGGTACGCCAAGGCCGCTGTCCCCCTGCAAAGCAGGCAGAAAATGTGGATTGATGCAGAGAAATACCCATCATTCCTGCACGTCTGTGTGTGATTTGTGTAAAAAAAGGGTGGGCTTCACCTTTGTTTTTAACCCCCCTCCCCAGATACTCCTGAATGGGATGATGTGGGGTGGGGAGAGGGGAGCTGCTGGGGATTTGCAAAATTGCCTAGTTCTGTCATAAAGCAACCTCTGCGGTTCTTGGGGCTCTCCGAGCTTGGTGGTTTCCTTGCAGACATTTTATTACCCAGCTAGGTAACAGCATCGGTTCTAGAAGGGAGTTGGATTTGTAGGGGAGGAGGAGGAGGAGGAGGAGGAGGAGGAGGAGAAGGAGAAAGAGAAGGAGAAGGAGAAGGAAGAGGACTGTGAGGTCCTTGATGCTTTCTGAGCTTGGTTGTTTTCTTGCAGACGTTTCATGACCCAACTAGGGAACATTACCAGTGATGGAAAGGAAGGGAGTTTGTTGAGAAGAGGAGGAGGAGGAGGAGGAGGAGGAGGAGGAGGAGGAGGATTGTGGCTTCCTTGATCCTCTCTGAGCTTGTTTTCTTGCAGACATTTCATTACCCAACTAGGTAGTCTCATCAATGCTAGAAGGGAGTGGGATTGGCAAGGAGGAGGAGGAGGAGGAGGAGGAGGAGGAGGAGGAGGAGGAGAAGGAGAAGGAGAAGGAGAAGGAGAAGGAGAAGGAGAAGGAGAAGGAGAAGGAGAAGGAGAAGGAAGAGGACTGTGAGGTCCTTGATGCTCTCTGAGCTTGGTTGTTTTCTTGCAGACGTTTCATGACCCAACTAGGGAACATTACCAGTGATGGAAGGGAAGGGAGTTTGTTGAGAGGAGGAGGAGGAGGAAGAAGAGGAGGAGGAGGAGGAGGAGGATTGTGGCTTCCTTGGTCCTCTCTGAGCTTAAGTTGTTTCCTTGCAGACATTTCATCACCCAACTAGATAACCTCATCCGTGCTAGAAGGATATCTGGGGTTTCCTCTGTTCATGTGCTAGTGACTTGTCCTGTATACTTGTACTACATTAAACTCTTCTAACTTCAAATGGCCGCTAAACGAACGTTGCAAGGCAAGAACTACCTATATTATCGTTTGAATACAATTTACTTTAAAAAAAAGAAATGGCCCATTCTTATATAACCCACCCAGCGGGTGGTCCTCTCTCCCTGGCAGACCGCAGCCTTCGCCTTGGGGGTTTCTCCCAACCAGGGTAGGACTCACCTTGTTGCCTTTGTTCCCCGGGGCACCTGGCTTTCCCTGAAGGAGAAAAAAAAAAAAACACACAACGTTGTCAGAGATCCCCTCGTGTGGCTCCGATCCGCCATCGATCGGAACCGAACTACAGAAGGAATGGATGCAAGGGGTTCAGTTTCCCAGCATGCAACACGTAGCCATTTTGCAGCCCCTCCTCTGCCCCCCCACCCCCACCCCCCAGGTCGGGTCAAAGCTAATGCAGCAGCGCATGACTTCCCCAAAGAGGCAGGCCAGCTTTTGCACCCCACATGGGGGTGTAAAAAAAAACATTTGATTTAAAAGAACCCAAATTAAAACCAAAAGCTCTCCGCTCAGCCCTTATATATGACGTACAATTCCTTTCTAGTATTGATGATGTCACCTAGTTGGGTCATGAAACGTCTGCAAGAAAACCCACCAAGGTCAGAGAGCCTCAAGGAGCCCACAGCCCTCCTCCTCCTCCTCCTCCTCCTCCTCTTCACAACCCCATTCCCTTCTAGCACTGATGATATAACCTAGCTGGGTCATGAAACGTCTGCAAGAGAGCCACCAAGCTCAGAGAGCACCAAGGACTCCACAATTCTTCTCCTTCTTTTCCTCCTCCTCCTCTTCCTTCCCATTCATTCTTTCTTTTTCTTCCTCTCCCCTTCCCCCCTCCTCTTCCCCCTTCTCTTAAACCTTATTCCCTTCTGGCGCTGATGATGTTACCTAGTTGGGTCATGAAACGTCTGCAAGAAAACCACCAAGCTTGGAGAGCACCAAGGACCCCACAGTCCTTCCTTCCTTCTTTCCTTCCTTCCTTCCTTCCTTCCTTCCTTCCCTCCCTCCCTCCCTCCTTCCTTCCTTCTCCTCCTTTCCACTTCTTTCTAGCACTGATGATGTCACCTAGTTGGGTCATGAAACGTCTGCAAGAAAACCCACCAAGGTCAGAGAGCCTCAAGGAGCCCACAGTCCTCCTCCTCCTCCTCCTCCTCCTCTTCACAACCCCATTCCCTTCTAGCACTGATGATATAACCTAGCTGGGTCATGAAACATCTGCAAGAGAGCCACCAAGCTCAGAGAGCACCAAGGACTCCACAATTCTTCTCCTTCTCTTCCTCCTCCTCCTCCTCTTCCTTCCCATTCATTCTTTCTTTTTCTTCCTCTCCCCCTCCCCCCTTCTCTTCCCCCTTCTCTTAAACCTTATTCCCTTCTGGCACTGATGACGTTACCTAGTTGGGTCATGAAACGTCTGCAAGAAAACCACCAAGCTTGGAGAGCACCAAGGACCCCACAGTCCTTCCTTCCTTCCTTCCTTCCTTCCTTCCTTCCTTCCTTCCTTCCTTCCTTCCTTCCTTCCCTCCCTCCCTCCTTCCTTCCTTCTCCTCCTTTCCACTTCTTTCTAGCACTGATGATGTTACCTAGTTGCATCATGAAATCTGCAGGAAAGCCACCAAGCTCAAAACCACCAAGGATGCCACATTCCTCCTCTTCCTCTTCCTCTTCCTCCTCCTCCTCCTCCTCCACAAATCCCACTCCCTTCTAGCACTGATGATGTAACCTAGCTGGGTCATGAAACGTCTGCAAGAAAGCAGACCAGGGGATGCTGCAACGGTTGCAAACGCCAGGATCAATCACAAGTCCCCCTTTTTTTCCAGTAACTTCGAATAAATGCATGGTTGTACGTCGTAGGACTACCTGAACTGGACTTCTTAAAGTGATGTTTCTATTCTCTCCCTCTCTCATTTTCCAGGCAAACCCACCTCTGTTCCGGGAGATCCACGCGGGCCTTTTGGTCCCATCGATCCAGTCCGGCCTCTTTTCCCCGCTTCCCCCTGAAAAGAGATTTTTTTTTCCCCAGAGAATGTTACTGGAAGACAAGGAAGAGTGTAGTTTTCTCCTTAGGAGTTCCTCAATTAAGTGATTGTTTTCTGCTGGATTGTTTGTCTGGTGTTAATCCCCGCTTATCTAAATGTCGGTTGCCAGAGAGGATGTGCTCAGGGCTTGGACATCTACAGAGATTGTCCCAAAGATGCTTTTTTTCCAGGACTTTCCTGTTTTTCCTCTGAAGACGTTTTGCTTCTCATACAAGAAGCTTCTTCAGCTCTGACTGGATGGTGGGGGAAGGATTTATACTCCTTACAGATGGCTGGTCATTTGCCTTCATCTGAGAGTCGTTGAGGCCACTTGGAGGTTGACCTGTGTCCTCGGGGTCACCCGAGTGGTGCAAATGGGTGTGGGGCCTTCTTGGAACTCCCGATGGCATCATCTATCTCCAGAAGCTTCTTCAGCTCTGACTGGACGGTGGGGGAGTGGAAGGATTTATACTCCTTGCAGGCGGCTGGTCATTTGCATTCTTTCTGTGAGTCGTTGAGACCACTTGGAGGTTTACCTGTGTCCTCAGAGTCACCCGAGCGGTGCAAATGGATGTGGAGCCTTCTTGAAAGGGTTGGCACACCTATTTGCACCATTCAGGTGACCCTGAGGACACAGACAAACCTCCAAGTGGCCTCAACGACCTCTAAAAGAATACAAATGACCAGCTGTCTGCAAGGAGTATAAATCCTTCCACTCCCCACATCCAGTCAGAGCTGAAGACGCTTCTGGAGATAGATGATGCCATCAGGAGTTCCAAGAAGGCTCCACACCCATTTGCACCACTCAGGTGACCATGAGGACACAGGCAAACCTCCAAGTGGTCTCAACGACTCTCTAAAACAGTGGTTCTCAACGTTTGTGTGACGGCGACCCCCGTCACACAAACGTTCTGCTCATGCGTGGTGCCGCGCGCATGGGGGCGGCGCGCATGCGCGGCGCCGCCCCCTGAGGGGGAAAAATGGCAGATCGCCGCCTTTGGCGACCCCCGAAAAATGGTCGATCGACCCCAAATGGGGTCGCGACCCATAGGTTGAGAACCGCTGCTCTAAAAGAAGGCAAATGACCAACCGTTTGGACAATAATGGGGGAAAAAAACCCTTGTTTTTCTCCCCTATTTTTCCAGTTTTTTTCCCCCCAGGCCTTCCCATCTCTAGTTACTAACTTAACAACTGCAATGGTTCACGTAACAGCTGTGGCAAGAACGGGCGTAAAACGAGGCAAAATTCACTGAACAAATTTCTCACTTAGTTCTCACTGTCAGGAAATCCCTCCTTCGTTCCCGGTTGCTTCTCTCCTTGGTGAGTTTTCCATCTGTCGCTTCCATCGGTGCTTTGGAGAAGAGATTGTTCCCCCCCCCCTCATCTTTGGGGCAGCCCCCGAAATCAGCCGAGTTGTGAATTGTGAGACCAGCCGAGGCTGGCCAAAGAATCCTACATCTCCTTCCGCTCGAAGAAGGCCTGTTTTTGGATTCACTAACTTGCTTTTTATTCTGTGGAACAGGGCTGGGTCACGCTAACCTGGATTCAGCGTCCAGATTGCTTAGAAAATGCTGCCTGACCCAGTAATAGCCTGTCTCAGAATAATACAGGAAGATAATTCACCGTCCATTTTCCAATTTCACCCGCAGGATTGCTTTGTTCCCTTTTTTTTTTCATGCTGCCTTGTTCCGTGACATACCAAACGCTCTTTTTCTTCTTTCAAAAAAACAAAAGCCCACATGGATTTCAGCTACCTTTATATTTCCAACCTGCAAGAAGTTCCTTTTGCCTGCCCCCTTTGTCAGAGATAAAAGTTTTTCTGAGCAGCCATACTGGATATTGGATGGAGCCAAGTCACTTTCTGGTTTTATTCAAATACATTTGATTTTCTATTTTTACATTTCAATATTTAAAAAGCAACGTGGCGGCTGGGTTAATCGATAATTCAATAACATACAAGTATCTTTAGTACAGATCTCAAACTATCACGTTAAATATGTCCCCTCTTTTCCCCTTGGTATTTTACGGTCTCATATTTAAACTAATACCATTCTTATTATAGCGATTAAATAAAAATAATTTTCTTACCTTTATCAATAATTTTTTGATAAACGTATCCGGGTTGTTTTAACATTTAATCTTTATAGACAATCAATGTCCTAATTAGTTTTTTCCAATTTTTAGTTTCCCGTTAATATTTAAATTTAACGTTTCATGTTTATAATTTCCAAGTTTTAAATAACCCCAATTCCCTTTATCACAATTCATCACAAGATCTAATGTTCAGGATGCACGTCTTATCTATTTGGATTCTCACCATAATAAATTTGGCTTGGGGGGGTGTTGGCCTGGGGGGATAGGAGTGGGATAGATGCGGCCCCAGATTTTTTTTCTTTTCTCTTTTTGTAAAATGTTTATTAATTTTTCCCTACAGCTCCGCAGCACTTACGCAATGACGTGTGGTCTGAGTTTATTGTTCAAGAATACAAATTTAATTCCTAATCTTTTAGTCTTTTCTCCAGCCATTGGTAGAACAAGTCCCAAGTCTGATAGTATAATAATAATAATAATAATAATAATAATAATAATAATAATAATAATAATAATGACTCGATAGGTAGACAAAATGCCAAATCCAGTCTGAACATCTGGCTGACTGTGCGATGATAATAATAATAATAATAATAATAATAATAATAATAATAATAATAATAATAATAATAATAATGACTCGATAGGTAGACAAAATGCCAAATCCAGTCTGAACATCTGGCTGACTGTGCGATGATCATCATCATCATCATCATAATAATAATAATAATAATGACTCGATAGGTAGACAAAATGCCAAATCCAGTCTGAACATCTGGCTGACTGTGCGATGATCCATAATAATAATAATAATAAAAAAGTTGGAAGGGACCTTGGAGGTCATCTAGTCCAACCCCCTGCTCAATGTCCGTTTCTGCACATTCTAATATTTTTAAAATCATTTCTTTTTCCAATATTGTGCAAATACGATTCTTGCCCCTGGTTTTTTTTTTTTTTCTACTGTACTTTTACCAACAATGGATTCACTCTGGGCAGTGAGAAGGATTAAATCAAGGGAACAGTTTGATCAGAAAGCAGGAAGATTGGGAGTTACAAAGAGTCTGGGAGAATCTTATTTCTTTGCCATTCGCGGCTCGGTGACAGGTGAGATTTGGGTACCTGGGACTGTGACCCCCAAAGGTTACCTTACCTTTTGCCCAAGAGCTCCAGGTGGGCCTGGGGCCCCCCTTTCTCCCTGGGACCCTGGTGTACCGGGATTACCCCGGATTCCCTGGACACCTTGTGCTCCAGCAGGCCCTGGTGCTCCAGGTTCGCCCTGGGGGAAAGGAAGTGGAAAGATCAATCACCCTGGGAAGAAAGTAGGGTGGAATAAAGTTCTGTGGTGTTTACCATCTTACAAGAAGAGACACTTTGTGGTTAAAGGTTGAATGTGTTTATGTAGTGTATATTGGGGGCGGCCTTTGGAGAGCGGAATGCAACGAAAGCTCATTTTAATGTATGCTGATTAGTGTGCATTCGAAGTGACAATAATAGAATAGAATAATTCTATTCTATTCTGTAATTCTATTCGATTCTGTAATTCTATTCTATTCTATTCTATTCTATTCTATTCTATTCTATTCTATTCTATCCTATCCTATCCTATCCTATCCTATCCCATCCCATCCCATATTTTCTATTCTATTCTATTCTATTCTATTCTATTCTATTCTATTCTATTCTATTCTATTCTATTCTATTCTATTCTATTCTATTCTATTCTATCCCATCCCATCCCATCCGATATTTTCTACTCTACTCTACTCTACTCTACTCTACTCTACTCTATACTCTACTCTATTCTATTCTATTCTATTCTATTCTATTCTATTCTATTCTATTCTATTCTATTCTATTCTATTCTATTCTATTCTACTCTATTCCTGTAATTCTATTCTATTCTATTCTATTCTATTCTATTCTATTCTATTCTATTCTATTCTATTCTATTCTGTAATTCTATTCTGTAATTCTATTCTATTCTATTCTATTCTGTTCTGTTCTATTCTATTCTACTCTACTCTACTCTACTCTACTCTACTCTACTCTATCCCATCCCATCCCATCCCATCCCATCCCATCTATTCTATTCTATTCTATTCTATTCTATTCTATTCTATTCTATTCTATTCTATTCTATTCTATTCTATTCTATTCTATTCTATTCTATTCTATTCTATTCCTGTAATTCTATTCTATTCTATTCTATTCTATTCTGTTCTGTTCTGTTCTGTTCTGTTCTGTTCTGTTCTATTCTATTCTATTCTATTCTACTCTACTCTACTCTACTCTACTCTATCCCATCCCATCCCATCCCATCTATTCTATTCTATTCTATTCTATTCTATTCTATTCTATTCTATTCTATTCTATTAACTGTGGGGTCCTTGGTGCTCTCTGAGCTTGGTGGTTTTCTTGCTGATTTGGTTAGCTGGTTGTTAGCACCCAATACCCAAAATAACAAAGTTGGAAGGAACCATGCGGCATACTTATTTTCAGGGTTTGAAATCACAATTGGACAGGATGAACTTTCCAACCTTTTAATGTTTTTTTTTTTCACCAGATGCGGAATATTGTCAAAAAAAAGTCCAAAGGGTGGTCACTGTCCTACAATTGAAGCCCCTCCCCTTTTTTAACAAGCGATGACTGCTACCCTGGTTGTTTTGACCCCCTTCTGGGGTCTCCCTGAGTCCCTGAATTAGGTGCCCAGTCTCCATCGTGAAAAACACAAGCTTTTTACTCTACCAACCTTACGTCCAGGAGGGCCAGCTTGCCCTACAGGACCCCGGAAACCAATCCCTGGTTCTCCCTTGAAAGTAGATGAGGGGAAAAAAAAAGAGGACACGTCAAGTCATTGGCAATTGGCACCCCCAAATCTGGGAGAAGGCTAACATAGGGCACAAACCGGGCTGGCAAATTGAATATTTCCCTTAAATTGGCTACTTGCAACGGGGCTGCCTTCCTCACACACAGGGAGAATCCCTCCTTCGAAAACCCAATTCCTTTACCTTTTGACCCACTTCGCCATCGCTGCCCTGGCTTCCCTGGAAGACACAAAAGTAAAAGGTAAAGTCTCTAGTCCTCAGGGTGACGCACGTTTGGTTTGACGTATTGCGGTAGAGTACGTATTGCTCTGGATTAGACGCAAACGGTGAATAGCAGCAGCACGGGGGATTTCCCAAGGAAGGAGAGAGTGCAGTTGGTTCGCAGCTCTTTACCTTCCCAGAGTAACTGTTTTGTAATGAGTTTTAACAATTTGGGGTTTTGCTGTTGTTGGTTATTATTATTTTTTTTGAATTGTTTTGTTTTATTTTAAACTTAGCACACTATTATCACAGATAATAGATGGGAGGTTATATTAAATTACTAAATAAATAAATAAATTAGCTGGATTACATGTGTATATGTATGTGTATGTGTATGTGCATATATCTATATATCTACCTCTACCTCTCTCTCTCTCTCTCTCTCTCATATCTATATCTGTATATATCTATATCTGTATCTATAGATATAGATCTATCTATCTATCTATCTATCTATCTATCTATCTATCTATCTATCTATCTATGTTTTCTGAGGTTTTCGCGGGTGTTTGTATGTAGGTCTTTGGTTATTCGGGTTTTCTCCTGCATAAAATTGGAAGTGTCTTGGCGACGTTTCGACGAAGTCCCATTCGTCATCTTCAGGCTGGTGTTTTCGGCTTCGTGCTCCTAGAACACGGGAAAAGACCCGAATATGCCAAGACCTGCATAACTATACCCGTGAACATCTACGAAAACAAATAAATATACAGAGCTGGAGTGGTGGAGTTAAATGAACCATTAGCCTAGATTAGTTATGTTACCACACACAGCCCAAGTTTTTATATATATTTATTTATATATAAATTGAATTCAGGAGGAGTTGAACTTGAACTGTTTGTGGTAACGTAACTACTCTAGGCTAATGACTCATTTAACTCCACCACTCCAACTTCGCCTGCTCTTCTCCTACAAATTGCCACACCATTCCTCCTCCTTTTGATGCTTACCTTCACAGCTGCTTCTCCTGCCTCTCCTGGGTCTCCCTAAAAGAAGAAACAAAAGTCTGAATCTATTCTACCTGGCTGACAATTCAACTTTATCATACACATTTGACCATCTTCCCGGACTTGTCTCTCTGGACCTTTAGATATGAAGGTAGTTTGTTTAGTGACTGAAGATACAACTTCATTGAAAAAAGTGACTTAAGAGTAGAACAGAATGCTGTTAGAAACATACCTTTTCGCCTTTGATCCCTTTGTTTCCAGAAAAGCCCTTTTCTCCCTGCAATGGACACAAGAAAACCAACAACCATGTCAGAGCATGCACAGTCTTATTGTGCTGAGATAACCCAGGAGTAAATACAGTAAACAGTGGTCTATATTAAATGGTGGTTTATCTTACACTATCCACAATATGCACCAGGGACAATATACATACACGTGGTAATACAGCAAACTCCAACACACAGCAGTTACAGCAAGAAAACGGACGAGAGAGAAAGACACTCCAGCAAAACCTTCCCTTTTATACTCAGGCTCTTAAAGGGATACAGACCCTGCTTGCTCTTAAAGAGACACAGACCCTGCTGAGTCATTCCTATCATTGCATCATCCACCTTATATTACTTTACATCTTTACATAAGCCATTTGGCTATTAAATCATTACCTTGACAAATCACAACATGATTTGTAAGATGATACCCCACACTCTATACTGAGCCACAGGTTAAGCCCAAAGGGATGCATTCACACAACTCGTGAAGCCCAAAAGAGATAGCAAAAGCAGAACTAAGCTTATGGTGTTGTCAGAATGAAGCCACAAGGTCTCTTGCTGACCCATGGACCCTGAATACACCCTCAAAATCCTTCCATTCATTGGTAGGACCTGTCCAGAGACCACTTGATCAAAGGTGCCACTAGCTCGGTCCTTCTGAACATAAGGAACAGGTCAAGTACGGAACTCAGGTTTCAGGAGGGTGACCTAGATAAGCTCTTTGCCTTGACCCAGGGGTGTCTTTGGTCAACAAAAGCAAGATGGCGATCTTGATGGCATGAATGAAGTGCCTTCTGGTTTATAAAATAGAATAGAATAGAATAGAATAGAATAGAATAGAATAGAATAGAATAGAATAGAAAATATGGAATAGAATAGAATAGAATAGAATAGAATAGAATAGAATAGAATAGAATACAATAGAATACAATAGAATAGAATAGAAAAGAAAATATGGAATAGAATAGAATGGAATGGAATGGAATAGAATGGAATGGAATAGAAAATATAGAATAGAATAGAATAGAATAGAATAGAATAGAATAGAATAGAATAGAATAGAATAGAAAATATGGAATAGAATAGAATAGAATAGGATAGAATAGAAAATATAGAAAAGAATAAAAATATGGAACAGAATAGAATAGAATAGAAAAAATATGGAATAGAATAGAATATAAAATATGGAATAGAATATAAAATATGGAATAGAATAGAATAGAATAGAATAGAATAGAAAATATGGAAAGAATATAAAATATGGAATAGAATAGAACATATAAAATAGAATAGAATAACAGTTGGAAGGGACCTTGGAGATCATCTAGTCCAACTCCCTGCTCAGGCAGGAAACCCTATACCATGTCAGACAAATGGCTGTCCAATCTCTTCTTAAAAACCTCCAGTGTGAGAGCATTCACAACTTCTGGAGGCAGGTTGTTCCACTGGTGAATTGTTCTACATTTTTTTAAGTTCAACCATCTTGATTTTGTTGAGCACATCCTCCAGATAGCATTTCTGAGAAGGAAAAGAATGCAAGGTCAGTTCTGGCCAGTTTTGCAGAGGCATCAAATTTTGGCCGAAACCCTCGGAGAGAAGCGTGAATTGATTTTTTTTTCCCCACTCCCTGAAGTCTTCCGCTCAAGAACGCAAGGGTTGTGTAATGGACAAGCACACCGACCTTCTGACCTTGGAGGCACACAGAATCGAGACCCACCGAGGCTGGTTCTCCTTCCTTCTAAAAGACAGAAATTGTCACTTGTGTTATTTTTAGGAATGTTCTAGATCCCCCCCCCCTTTTTACCTCAGACTGCTTTATTGAACGAAGCCAGGGAAAAAAAATCAGAAATGTGCCTGGGTTCCTACCACATACTAAGCCTAGACTGAAGACACAATTCTCGGGTGTGTCAAACACGGGCTGCCCAGGGCAAATATGCAACGGGGATGCAATGTGAGAACCAACAGAAGACAATCTTTGCATCTCAGGGTTGAACTCTCTCAGCTTGGTTGGTTTCCTTGCAGACATTTTATTACCCAACCAGGTGACATCATCAGCGCTAGAAGGGAGAGGAGTTTGCGGGGAGGAGGAGGAGGAGGAGGAGGAGGAGGAGGAGGAGGAGGAGGAGGAGGAGGAGGAGGAGGAGGAGGAGGAGGAGGAAAAAGACTGTGGGGTCCTTGGTGCTCTCTGAGCTTGATGGTTTTCTTGCAGATGTTTTTTGACCCAACCAGGTAACATCATCAGTGCTAGAAGGGAGAGGAGTTTGCGGAGAGGAGGGAGGAGGAGGAGGAGGAGGAGGAGGAAGAGGAGGAAGAGGAGAGGAGGAGGAGGAGGAGAAGGAGAAGGAGGAGGAGGAGGAGGAGGAGGAGGAGGAGGAGGAGGAGGAGGAGGAAAAAGACTGTGGGGTCCTTGGTGCTCTCTGAGCTTGATGGTTTTCTTGCAGACGTTTTTTGACCCAACCAGGTAACATCATCAGTGCTAGAAGGGAGAGGAGTTTGCGGAGAGGAGGAGGAGGAGGAGGAGGAGGAGGAGGAGGAGGAGGAGGAGGAGGAGGAGGAGGAGGAGGAGGAGGAGGAAAAAGACTGTGGGGTCCTTGGTGCTCTCTGAGCTTGATGGTTTTCTTCAAGACGTTTTTTTGACCCAACCAGGTAACATCATCAGTGCTAGAAGGGAGAGGAGTTTGCGGAGAGGAGGAGGAGGAGGAGGAGGGAGGAGGAGGAGGAAAACTGTGGAGTTCTTTGTACTCTTCTATTTCAAATATATTTTACTTTTTATTTTTTTTTCCCCATATTGTTAATAATGCATTTCTTATATAATGATTTCGGAAATATTTATGAACTTTATGTTTCCCATACCCTAAAAAGGCGTGGCACCCCAATTGTAAATCATGCCCCTCCAGATATAACAAGCAATTGTCACTACTAGGAAGAATTGCCATCGTGAAAATGAATGTACTACCGAAAATCTTATTTCTATTTCAAACAATGCCTATAAAACTTGTTGAATTTTTTTTTTTTTTTTAAGATTTAAAATTCACTAGTCTTGAAATTTGTTTGGCGAGGAAAGAAAACTAGAATTAAGATGAAAATGCTACAAGATGCCAAGAAAAATGGAGGATTTGGTTTACCGGAGTGGGTTTTATATTATCAAGCATTCGTATTAACACGGGTAAAAGAATGGATAACTCTTAGAAATAAAAGGTTGTCTTTATTGCTCTTCTAGCTTGTTTGTTTTCTTGCAGACATTTCATGACCTAACTAGGTAATATCTCAGTGCTGGAAAGCAGTAGGGTTTGAAGGGAGGAGGAGGAGGAGGAAGAGGAGGAGGAGGAGGAGAAAAACTATGGAGTTCTTTGTGCTCTTCTAGCTTGTTTGTTTTTTTGCAGACATTTCATGACCATTGATCCTGATGCCATCCCTCTGTTGAGAACTTGACACCTTACCAGCACTGGCAAATGTTCACGCTTAATGAAAGACAGCAGATGGTTTCCATTGATGAAAAGGGCAGAAAAGCAGAGAGAAGACATCGCTCAGCTAGGGGAAACAGTAATGGTTCTCCCTTGATTTATTTTTTTTTTCTCTTTCTTTATCTCAGCATAAGAAAATGGGAAGCCAAGAATTCAGGACTTAGTTGGGGCTTTGTGCTGTTGCCTTAGTTTACACTCTGAAAGGAACGCTGATTTTATTTTTATTTTATTTTTTTTCATTTCTCCTAAAGATTACCTTAATCCTCTTTGCTCCTTGAGGTCCAGGATAAAGCTGCAAGAAAAACGAATAAAATGAGTATTTTGTATTTTGTACTTGAGGTGGGGGAAAAAACCAACGAAACTTTGATTGGGGGTTTGACTGATTCGATGGACTTGTTGTTATAGAAAGAGCTAGTTTTCTACTACTGTGGAAAAGTAGAAAGGTGAGGTCCAATGTTAACGTTTTATTCTACTGCAGTGGTTCTCAACCTTTTTTAATGCCGCGACCCCCCAACCGGTCATAAGTCGAGGACTACTCAACCGGTCGTAAGTCGAGGACTACTCAACTGGTGCAGCACCGTTTGCAGAATGGGACTTTTGGCGGGGCTCAGCAGGGCAGAGACAGCTTGGACAATTCCTATTGGCTTTTGAAAGCCAATAGAATTAGACTCTATTCAAGAGAGTCTATTCTATTGGCTTTCAAAAGCCAATAGAATAAAAGGGAGTAGCACAGCTAAGGAAAAGGGGGAAAAAAATGGCGGACTGCATTGTTTGGCGACCCCCGTGAAATGGTCGTTCGACCTCAAATGGGGTCCCGACCCACAGGTTGAGAACCACTGTTCTACTGCAACAGAGGAAGTTGGAAGCCAACAGCTGTTTCTTTTCTTTGTCCCTTCTCTCTCTCCCCCACTTTTTTCTCCTCTTTTCCCGCCCCACCATTGACTTTTGTATTTTTTCTATTTTATTCTATAATCTAATAAAGCGAGGGTCTTCAGACGTGGCCCACTTTAAGACTCGTGGACTTCAACTCCCAGGATTCCTCAGCCAGCCCTGAGGGCTGGCTGAGGAATTCTGGGAGTTGAAGTCCACGAGTCTTAAAGTGGCCACGTTTGAAGACCCCCTGTAATAAAGTGTGACAAACTGATTTTAAAAAAGAAAAGATTTAAGATGGATTGCTGCATATGCTTATTTTGGTTTCTCCGTTTTGCTTCGCTCTTCTCCCGTTTCCTTCAAGTTGCTATTTGCCGGCTTAAAGGCCATAATAAATTTTTTTTTTTAAAAAAAATGAAGATGAGGCAGGTGGATGCTCTACTCCCCTCTTTAAGCTTCAGGGAAAGAGACAGTGCTGCTTGATACTCACCCTGTAATCCCACCAGCGTCCCTACTGAGGGGTTCCCCAACTTGAAGATCCCCGGGGGAGAACGGACCTGTGGAAGCACAACGAGAACGCACAGAGTTGTCGAAAAGCAAATTTAGGATTTCTGGACTGGGAAGAGGAAGGCGAAATTCTTACAACTGGTTCTCCTAACCTCGGAGGATGCTTCATGCTTTGATACCAGCTTCCCTTTCCTGCTGGCGGGAAGAGGCTTACCTCAGTTTAATAATAATAATAATAATAATAATAATATAATAATAATACTAATAACAACAACAACAACAACAAACAGACAAGCACCTGCAACATAACACCCCAGACTTAACAATTGTCGATAAGAAAGACAAAAAAGTCTGGATAGTGGACGTTGGCAGTGCCTGGAGATAGCAGAATAGAAGAGAAAGAACTGGAGAAGATAACAAAATACAAAGACCTACAAATAGAAATAGAAAGACTGTGGCAAAAGCAAGCAAGGGTAGTACCAATAGTCATAGGCTCCTTGGGTGCAATCCCAAAACAACTGGAGCACCACTTGAACACCATTGGCACTGACAAATTTGCTATTAGTCAATTGCAAAAGGCGGCCTTACTAGGAACTGCTTCCATCCTGCGACAATACCTGTAATACCATCAAACATCCACATCTGCCCTATCCCAGGTCCTGGGTAAGGACTCGATAGGTAGACAAAATGCCAAATCCAGTCTGAACATCTGGCTGACTGTGCGATGATCCATAATAATAATAATAATAATAATAATAATAATAATAATAATAATAATAATAATAAGAAGAAGAAGAAGAAGAAGAAGAAGAAGAAGAAGAACAACAACAACAACAACAACAATAACAACAACAACATCCACATCTGCCTATCCCAGGTCCTGGGTAAGGACTCGATAGGTAGACAAAATGCCAAATCCAGTCTGAACATCTGGCTGACTGTGCGATGATCCATAATAATAATAATAGTAAAGTTGGAAGGGACCTTGGAGTCATCTAGTCCAACCCCCTGCTCAGGCAGGAAACCCTATACCATTTCGGACAAAGGGCTGTCCAGTCCTCTTCTTAACAACTTCTGGAGGCAGGTGGTTCCACTGCTTAATTGTTCTAACTGTCAGGAAGTTTCTCCTCTACCATTCCAGACAAGTGGCTGTCTGATATATATCATATATCATATATCATATATCATATCTATCTATCTATCTATCTATCTATCTATCTATCTATCTATCTATCTATCTATCTATCTATCTATCTATCTATCATCCGAATAACAGAGTTTGGAAGGGACATTGGAGGTCATCTAGTCCAACCCCCTGCTCAGGCAGGAAAACTCTATACCATTTCGGACAAAGGGCTGTCCAATCAAACACTTCCAGTGTTGGAGCATTCGCCGCTTCTGGAGGCAGGTTGTTCCACTGGTTAATTGTTCTCACTGCCAGGAAGTTTCTCCTTAGTTCCAGGTTGCTTCTCTCCTTGATCAGTTTCCATCCCTTGCTTCTTGTCCTGCCTTCAGATGCTTTGGAGAATAGCTTGACTCCCTCTTCTTTGGGGCAGCCCCTGAGATACTGGAAGACTGCTCTAATGTCCCCCCTCGTTCTTCTCTTCATTAAACAGGACCAACCCAATTCCAGCAACTGTTTTTTTATATATGTTTCAGCCTCCAGTCCCCTGATCATCTGGTTGCTCTTCTCTGCACTCTTTCCAGAGTCTCAAACATCTTTTTGACATCGTGGTGACCAAAACTGGTTTAAACGCCTTTGCAGTCAAGCTCAGTTGAATAGGCCTTCTGCAACCTACAATACAGTTGGTGGATGAGGTAGCTGTTGTGTATATTACGCACCACTCTTGCGTCTCCCCCGTTTCCAGTCAGGACAGGCAGTTTTTAGCCAGAGGGGGTATGCCATATATGAAATGTTAGATTCTAAATGAGGAATTGTGGCTGGAGGGGGGGGGAAGGAAGGCTTGGTCTGAACACAAATCAAATAGAAGAGAATATCTGTGGCTGAGGGTTGAAACCGTGGGGTCCTGGGGTGCTCTCTGAGCTGGGTGGTTTTCCTGCAGATGTTTCATGACCCAAGTAGATAACATAATCAGTGCTTAGGAGGAGGAGGAGGACTGTGGGATCCTTGGTGCTTTTTTGAGCTTGGTTATTTCCTTGCAGACGTTTCATGACCCAGTGATGACATCATCAGTTCCAGAAGGAAGGAGGATTTGCGAGGAGGAGGAGGAGGAGGAGGGGGGGGGCAACTGTGGGTCTTTGGTGCTCTCTGAGCTGTTATTTTCCTCTCCTCTCTTCTCCTCTCCTGTTATTTTCCTCTTCTCTCCTCTCCTTACTCCTTTCTTTCTCTCCTGTTTTTTACCTCCCCCTCCTCTTTCTTCCTCCAATCCTCTCCTCTCCTCTCTTATTTTCCTCTCCTCTCCTCTCCTCTCCTTTCTCTTCTCTCTCCTGTTATTTTCCTCTCCTCTCCTCTCCCTCCTCTCCCCTCCTCTCCTGCTATTTTCCTCTCCTCTCCTCTCCTCTCTCCTGTTTTTTTCCCTCTCCTCTCCTCTCCCCTCTTCTCCTGTTATTTTCCTCTCCTCTCCTCTCCTTACTCTTCTCTCTCCTGTTTTTTCCCTCTCCTCTCCTCTCCTCTCCCCTCCTCTCCTGTTATTTTCCTCTCCTCTCCTCTCCTCTCCTCTCCTCTCTCCTGTTTTTTCCCTCTCCTCTCCTCTCCCCTCCTCTCCTGTTATTCTCCTCTCCTCTCTCCTGTTTTTTTCCCTCTCCTCTCCTCTCCTCTCCTCTCCCCTCCTCTCTGCTATTTTCCTCTCCTCTCCTCTCCTCTCCTCTCCTCTCTCCTGTTTTTTTCCCTCTCCTCTCCTCTCCTCTCCCCTCCTCTCCTGCTATTTTCCTCTCCTCTCCTCTCCTCTCCTCTCCTCTCCTCTCTCCTGTTTTTTCCCCTCTCCTCTCCTCTCCTCTCCCTTCCTCTCCTGTTATTTTCCTCTCCTCGCCTCTCTCTTTCCTCTCCTCCCCTCCCCTCCTCTCCTCTCCTGTTATTTTCCTCTCCTCTCCTTACTCTCCTCTCTCCTGTTTTTTCCCTCTCCTCTCCTCTCCTCTCCCCTCCTCTCCTGCTATTTTCCTCTCCTCTCCTCTCCTCTCCTCTCCTCTCTCCTGTTTTTTCCCTCTCCTCTCCTCTCCTCTCCCCTCCTCTCCTGCTATTTTCCTCTCCTCTCCTCTCCTCTCCTCTCCTCTCTCCTGTTTTTTCCCTCTCCTCTCCTCTCCTCTCCCCTCCTCTCCTGCTATTTCCTCTCCTCTCCTCTCCTCTCCTCTCCTCTCCTCTCTCCTGTTTTTTCCCTCTCCTCTCCTCTCCTCTTCCCTTCCTCTCCTGTTATTTTCCTCTCCTCGCCTCTCTCTTCCTCTCCTCCCCTCCCCTCCTCTCCTCTCCTGTTATTTTCCTCTCCTCTCCTTACTCTCCTCTCTCCTGTTTTTTCCCTCTCCTCTCCTCTCCTCTCCCCTCCTCTCCTGCTATTTTCCTCTCCTCTCCTCTCCTCTCTCCTGTTTTTTCCCTCTCCTCTCTTCTCCTCTCCTCCTCCTCTCCCCTCCTCTCCTGTTATTTTCCTCTCCTCTCCTCTCCTCTCCTCTCTCCTGTTTTTTCCCTCTCCTCTCCTCTCCTCTCCCTTCCTCTCCTGCTATTTTCCTCTCCTCTCCTCTCCTCTCCTCTCCTCTCCTCTCCTCTCCTCTCCTCTCCTCTCTCCTGTTTTTTCCCTCTCCTCTCCTCTCCTCTCCCTTCCTCTCCTGTTATTTTCCTCTCCTCGCCTCTCTCTTCCTCTCCTCCCCTCCCCTCCTCTCCTCTCTCTGTTATTTTCCTCTCCTCTCCTTACTCTTCTCTCTCCTGTTTTTCCCCTCTCCTCTCCTCCCCTCCTCTCCTCTCCTGTTATTTTCCTCCTTACTCTTGTCTCCTAAACTATCCTCCCCCCTCTTCTCTCTCCTCTCCTCTCCTGCCCTGCCCTCTCCCCTTGCCTGCCCATTTTAATCCATTATAAGTTTAGCATTTCAATCCCCTAGATTTATTATTGTGAAAGAAGAACAATTGGAAGGGAAAAAAAAACCCTCTTCCCTTTAGTTCACCGCATTCGGTAAAACAACTGGCCTTTCTATAAAATTTCCGGTAATGAAGGTAAATTCCTCCTGCCCCCCCCCCAATCTTTTTAAGCGACACTTTCCCCAATAGTCTTTGTCAGGTACTTTTAAGGAGGCTTTGCCCTTAAGAAGGCGTTTAAAAATAAACTTCTTTTCGTGAGCTTTTTCTCTCCCCCCCCCCCAGCTTTAAACTTAGAAAAGAATAAAGCAAAACTTCCTAACTTATACTTGTGCTAGGTTGCCGGGATGAAAACTGAATTTCCTATCAAGACAGCTAGTCCTCGATTTACGACGGTTCGTTTAGTGACTGCTCAAAGTTACAACGCCTCTGGAAAAAGCGACATATGACCGTTTTTCCCCCTTAACGACCAATGCAAGCGTCCCCAGGGTCACGTGATCAGAATTCAGAGGCTTTGCATCCGACTCGCGTTTACGACGGTCGCCGTGGTCCTGGAGTCACGTGATCCCCTGTTTGCGACCTTCCAATAAGCACAGTCACTGGAAGAAGCCCGGATTTGTTTAAACGACCGTTTTGATGCTAAGTTAACAAACACCGTGATTCACTTAACAACTGTGGCAGGAAAGTTTGTAAAAGGGGGCAAAGTTTACTTAATAAATGTTTCACTTAGCAACCGAAAAGTTGGACCACTTTTCCTTGCTGGGGAAATTAACCATCTTGAAGATGCTGGATGCAAAAAAAAGCTGATCGTCACCAATTGTTCTATAAATCAATAGCAGCAAAGGTCTATTTTATAGCCCCCGGGTTTAATTTAAAAACGGTTGGCTAATTAATGAAAAGTTACTCGATCTTCAATCTCCCATCTAGTAAGCACTGCCACCAGACACCAATCGTGATTTAAACCCCTCCAAAATTAGGATTAAAGGAGGACCTCGTGGGTGGAAAGGCGGCCATTTATGGCCCGTTTCAGATTGATAATTATTCCTTGATATTGGATTCGGAAAATGAAGAAAGACCCACCCAAGGCCTGTTTGAAAAAGATATTAAATCTGCGCCTTCGATTCTCCAAGTCTTCACTTCAGACACTGAACAGGTTATTTGGACAGAGCGAGTGGAAAAATCCCACGCCATAATTCTGGAACCGGAGAGACGAGGAAAGCGAAGGGATTATTTTATCCCGTCTTTTCAATTCGGTCATGAAAGATAAGAAGAAATCAAAAGAGATCAGACGGAGCAAAAAACTAGGGCTAATATACCTACAGGTCGTCCGTGACTGACAGTCATTTGTTTAGTGACCATTTTGAAGGGACAGCAGCCCTGAAAAAGAGACTTATGAGCGGTCCTCACACTTACGACCGTTAGTTTCCTCACGATCACATGACCCACATGTGGGCTGGTGTATACAGGTAGTCCTCAACGTACGATCACCATTGAGCCCAACATTTCTGTTCTTAAGCGAGACATTTGTGAAAGTGCTTTTTTGTCCCGTTTTACGACTTTTCTGGCCACAGTGAATCCGGTTTCCCTGTGGATTTTCCCCATCCAAAGGTCACAAAAGGGGGGGGTCACATGACCCCAGGACACAGCAACGTTCATAAGTACGAGTCAGTTGCCATTTTGTTCACGTGACCCTGGGGGAGGCTGCAAAAATTGTGAAAAACGGTCATACGTCATTTTTTCCCCGGTGCCGTTGTCACTTTGAATGGTCGCTAAATGAAACCGTTCTAAGTCGGGGACTCTCTTTTGGCCAGCAAAAGCTAGCCAAAGGTGATCACATGGCCCCAGGAAGCTGCTTAAGAGCCATGTCTTAAGTTTGTCGAGGTGGAGAAAAACGGCTGCAATCCGTTTTTGATCTGGTTTGATTGCATCTTATCTTTTGTTCTTTGCAGAGGAAGGGACCAGAATAAATGCACAGAAGTATTTCTTGCACAGATGAGCAGACAGCAGGAGACGGTGAGTTCTAATCCTGCCTTAGGCATGACAGCTGGCTAAGTGACTTTGGGCCAATCACCAGGAGACAGTGAGTTCTAGTCCCGCCTTAGGCAAGAAAATCAGCTGGATGACTTTGGGCCAATCACCAGGAGACTGTGAGTTCTAGTCCTGCCTTAGGCATGAAAACCTGGCTGGGTCACTTTGGGCCAATCACCAGGAGACGGTGAGTTCTAGTCCCGCCTTAGGGATGAAAGCCGGCTGGGCTTTGGACCAATCACCAGGGCCAATCACCAGCAATCGGTGAGTTCTAGTCCTGCCTTAGGCACGAAAGCCAGCTGGGTGACTTTGGGCCAATCACCAGGAGACATTGAGTTCTAGTCCCGCCTTAGGCACGAAAGCCAGCTGGGTGACTTTGGGCCAATCACCAGGAGACGGTGAGTTCTAGTCCCGCCTTAGGGATGAAAGCCGGCTGGGCTTTGGACCAATCACCAGGACCAATCACCAGCAGTCGGTGAGTTCTAGTCCTGCCTTAGGCACGAAAGCCAGCTGGGTGACTTTGGGCCAATCACCAGGAGACATTGAGTTCTAGTCCCGCCTTAGGCACGAAAGCCAGCTGGGTGACTTTGGGCCAATCACCAGGAGACGGTGAGTTCTAGTCCCGCCTTAGGCATAAAAGTCATCTCAGTGACTTTGGGCCAATCACCAGGAGACGGTGAATTCTAGTCCTGTCTTAGGCATGAAAGCTGGCTGGGGGACTTTGGACCAATCACTAGGTTACTGTGAGTTCTAGTCCTGCCTTAACCATGAAACCCGGCTGGGTGACTTTGGGCCAGTCCCTCTCTCTCAGCCCAGACCACCTGAGAGAATTGTTCTGGTGGTGAAAATAGGAAGGAAGAAATTGTGTCGGATATGTTTGCCACCTCTTGAGTTATTTGTAAAAATAATAAAGGCAGGGTAGAAATAAAATCAATAAACAATAAAGTTAACCACGAGCCAGACTGCAAAAGCATATTTTGGGGACATTAAAATGAGAGAGCTTAAGGGGAGAATATTTTTTTTTTCCCTCAGTGTTTGTGGCGGGCTTGGGAAATTTGCCCCTGGCTTCAAAAGAGACTTCAGATTCTGCTGGGCCCAAGCCTTGTGGAGCAAATGTTTATTAATGTTCCACTAACCAGCGAATATGCAGATTTCTTTTTAAACATCTCACCGACTACAGGCGAGGGAGAAATTTAAAAACAAACATTTCTACCCACCGCAAACTCCCCGGATTCCTCTGCTTTGATTTTTAATTGACTCGCCACCGCAATTCATTTCAAAACAGGCGCCAGGAGTGGCTGAATTTGATTTTAATTCTATTCCTTATTAAAGGTTTCCCTGCTCTGGTTTCATAGATAGCCCAAGTGTTTATTTAAAAATAGATTTAGAGCAGGGGTCCCCAATCTATAGTCTGCTCTTGGCCAGCGAGACGCAGAAATAGCTGGCCGGTGCACGTACACATGGGCATGCATGTCCCCCCCCCATTCACGCTAGCGCCCATGTGCGTGGGCGCGAACGGGAATGCTAGCGCGGGGCAGGTGTCCGCAGCCCATTTGTGCATGTAGCGCTAGCCCGGGCAATTTGCGCAGCCCATTTGCCACTTGCACGAACGGGCCACTAGCTGCCCTGATGGTGCACGGCTGTTCACACATGCGCACAGCACCGGCGCATGCTGCATGCGTGAATGGGGCTGCTAGTGCTGTGGCTGTGTGTGTGGCCCCGCGCGTGCATTGATGCACACCAATTTTGAAGCTGCTCTCCTTTTCTCCGGTCTTCGAGCTCGGAAAGATTGGAAACCGCTGATTTAGAATCTGTGCACAGTACAAGTTAATAATAATAATTAATAATAATAATGTTGGAAGGGACCTTGGAGGTCATCTAGTCCAACCCCCTGCTCAGGCAGGAAACCCTACACCATTTCAGACAAACGGCTGTCCAGTCTCTCCTTCAAAACTTCCAGTGTTGGAGCATTCACCGCTTCTGGAGTTGTACAGCTTATAACCACGTGACCCCGGGATACGGCAACCGGCATAAGTACATGCCAGTTGCCAAGTGTTTGAGTTTGGGTCACAGGATCACGGGGATGAAAAACGGTCTTATGTTAATTTTTCAGCGCTGTTATAACTTTGAACCGTCACTAAACGGTTCAAGTTGAGTGTGTTCTAGGCCCCAGATGAAAACCAGAAGTAAGGGCGTCTCCCAGAACATTTAGAGCTGGCTGAATGCAATGCAGGCAGTCTTTGACTTATTACAATTCGTTTAGCGACGGATTGACTTTGCTTGAACGGAAAGTCACAATAACGTGATCGCATGACCCCGGGACACTACAACCGTCACAAATATGAAACGGTCGCCGAGCATCCGAATTTTGATCGCGTGACTGTGGGGAAATGGCGCAATGGTCGTAAGGTTGGAACATGGTCGTACGTCTGTTGTAACTTTCAGCAGTTACTAAATGAACGGCCGTAAGGCAAGGACTCCCTGTATCTCTCCTACGGAATCACTGTTTTTTCTTGACTTTCCCTCATGCTCTTAATAATCCAAGACATTTATAAGCTAAGGAGAAGAGAACAAGGACATCGTGCTGATGACGTTACCTGGTTTGGTAACGAAACGTTCAGAAATAATAATAATAATAATAATAATAATAATAATAATAATAAAGTTGGAAGGGACCTTGGAGGTCATCTAGTCCAGCCCCCTGCTCAGGCAGGAAACCCTATACCATTTCGGACAAATGGCTGTCCAGTCTCTTCTTGAAAACTTCCAGTGTTGGAGCATTCACAGCTTCTGGAGGCAGGTGGTTCCACTGGTTAATTGTTCTCACTGTCAGGAAGTTTTTCCTTAGTTCTAGGTTGCTTCTCTCCTTGGTGAGTCTCCATCCGTTGCTTCTCGTCCTGCTTTCAGGGGCTTTGGAGAAGAGCTTGACTGCCTCTTCTCTGGGGCAGCTCCTGAGATATTGGAACACTGCTGTCATGTCCCCCCTGGTCCTTCTCTTCGTTAAACTAGACATAACCAATTCCTGCAACCGTTCATTATATATGTTTTAGCCTCCAGTCCCCTGATCATCTTTGTTGCTCTTCTCTGCACTCTTTACAGAGTCTCAACATCTTTTTTACATCGTGGTTATATTGAAATAAAACTTGGAGAAGAAACCACAGCCAAGACTTTAATAATCCTCTCCAAATCCTACTTCAAACATCTGTCCTTTCTCTGGTTTCCCCCCCCCACCCCCAAATCCAGCTTTCACAGCAATATTGTTTTTTTTTAACCAGGGGGAAAGCCATTTCGTTGTCTATTAGAATCATTAAAGAATTATTTTTTTAGAATAGAATAGAGCTGGAAGGGACCTTGGAGGTCATCTAGTCCAGCCCCCTGCTGAGGCAGGAGAACCTCTACCCTTTCAGACAAACGGCTGTCCAGTCTCTTCTTAAAAACTTCCAGTGTTGGAGCGTTCACAACTTCTGGAGACGGGTTGTTCCACTGGTTACCTGTTCTAATTTTTTTTTTGAGGGTGTTCAAGTCTGGCTACGAAAACTGCACCCTGGGGGGGGGGAAGGGGACGGAAAACCTGTCAATCTCTTGGACAGACATCGAAATAGCCTGATCACTTAGTAGGGTCTTGTCTGCCATCCTCTTCCTTCGCACGAGCAATTTTCGTTGATCTGATCTTCCTCGAAAAAGACCCCCTTGTCCATCTTTGTTCTTGAAACTCGAGAAAAGAGGACGATCAAAGATCTTCGCCAACAACTGAATCCGTTCACTTCGTTCCAGGCTGACACGTTGATGAAAGATAATATTAGCCATTATCTTTCCTTGGGAAAAAAGGGTGTGTGTGTCAACCCCAGAGAAAATTCAGAAAATAGGTGAATGGGGGCGTTTATCCCATTTATTTAGTGACAAGGTGGGCTGCGTGGGAGAATTTTCAAGCTTTTATTTCACAATCACCGCTCCGTACCTTCGTGCGGTACAAGGGAAACTTTGGGCATTTATTTTACAGGTAGTCCTCGGCGTATGACCACAACCCAGCCCGGGACACAGCAACCGTTATAAGTACGAGTCAGTTGCCGAGCAGCTGAATTTTGAGGATGTGACCGTGGGGGCTGCTACAAGGGTCATAAATCAACTTTTTTCGGTGCTGTTGTAACTTTGAACAGTCACTAAATCAAACTGCTGCACGTTGAGGACTACTTTGTGTTTTATTTTATGGGAGTTTGGGGGGGGTGTGCCATTTTTTGGGGGGTATTTATTAGTTTAATCAACTCCTGTCTTCTTATGGGGTGTTTTTTAAAAATTGGTTTTGTTTATGTATGATAAGCCACTTAGTGTTGATTGAATTGGGCAGGTGAATAAATACAACTACATTAGAATAGAATAGAATAGAATAGAATAGAATAGAATAGAATAGAATAGAATAGAATAGAATAGAATAGAATAGAATAGAATAGAATAGAATAGAAAATATGGAATGGAATAGAAAGGAATGGAATAAAGAATAGAACAGAACGGAACGGAACAGAACAGAACAGAACAGAACAGAAAAGAATAGAAAAGAGAATGGAATGGAATGGAATGGAATAGAATAGAATAGAAAATATGGAATGGAATGGAATAGAATAGAATAGAATAGAATAGAATAGAATAGAATAGAATAGAATAGAATAGAATAGAATAGAATAGAATAGAATATGAAAGATAGAATATAGAACATAGAATATAGAACATAGAACAGAACAGAATAGAATATGGAATGGAATAGAATTGAATGGAATGGAATGGAATAGAATAGAATCTGAATAGAATAGAATAGAATAGAATAGAATAGAATAGAATAGAATAGAATAGAATAGAATAAAGAATCAAATTGAATAGAATAAAGAATCAAGTCATAAGTTGAGGACTCCCTGTAAAGGGGGTCCATCAGTTAAGACAGCAAAGCTGGAATCTTTCTTTCTTTCTTTCTTTCTTTCTTTCTTTCTTTCTTTCTTTCTTTCTTTCTTTCTTTCTTTCTTTCTTTCTTTCTTTCTTTCTTTCTTTCTTTCTTCCTTCCTTCCTTCCTTTCTTTCTTTTTTCCTTCGTTCTTTCCTTTCTCTCTCCTTCCTTCCCTCCCTCCCTCCCTCCCTCCCTCTTTCTTTCTCATTCCCTTCTTTCTTTCTTTCTTTCTTTCTTTCTTTCTTTCTTTCTTTCTTTCTTCCTTCCTTTCTTTCTTTCTACAAGGAATCCTCTGGGGGGGTTGTTAAATGTCAGCAGGATCCCTCATGATCTCCATTCGCTGCCGCTTTTGAGTGGATCCTATCACCCGATTGCTACATGAATCTTTGGTAGGAACAAAATCAACCGTTTTTTTAAAAAACGACTGAGCCTGACTTGATCTATGCGTTGACTGCCCTCTAGTGGAAGCTGCAATAACTGCTGACAAAGAATTCCTTTTTATTGCCCGCAAAAATTACCTCAGGTGAACATCAGATGTTATTTTATTTTATTTATTTTATTTTTTATTTTATTTTATTTTTTATTTTATTATTTTATTTTATTATTTTATTTTTTATTTTATTTTATTTTTATCCCTCCTTTATTGATTTGTATCCTGCCTTTATTATATATACAAATAACTCAAGACAAGGAACACACACACGAGCCCCTCCTATTTTCCCCACAACAACAATCCTGTGAGGTGGGTTGGGCTGAGTGAGAGTGATTGGCCCAAAGTCACCCAGCTGGCTTTCATGCCTACGGCAGGACTAGAACTCACCGTCTCCTGGTGATTGGCCCAAAATCACCTAGTTGGGTTTCATGTCTAGGTGGAACTAGAACTCACCGTCTCTTCGACTTACGACAATTTTCACACTTAACAACGGTTGCAACGTTCCTGTGGTCATGTGATCAAAATTCGGACCCTTGGCCACTGGCTCACATTTACGACGGTCACAGTGTCCTGGTGTGTGTGTGTGTGTGTATGTGTGTGTGTGTGTGTGTCACACGATCCCCTTTTGCGACCTTCTGAGAAGCAAAGTCAACGGGGGAAAGCCGGATTCACTTAATGACCGGGTTACTAACTTCACGACGGCAGGGATTCGCTGAACAACAGTGGCGAGAAAGGTCGTCAAAGGGGGCCAAGCTCACGTAACACCTGTCTTGCTTAGCGATGGAAATTCGGGGCTCAGTTGTGGTCGTAAGTCGAGGACTCCCTGTCGTCCTGCGAGATGTAGAGTGGCCGTAGGGATACTTTACCTTCCTCGGATTCCTCAGAGTTGATCGGCTGGGGAACCTCGTTGCCTCCTCCGTATCCCGAGGGACCGTTTTAGAAGGCGCACCGCTTCCATCCCGACGTTCCGCTCTGCTGGGGATTGTGGGAATGTCGGTCGTTTTCCAAACTTCTAGCTCTTCCGGTTTCTGGGAATTGGTTGCTGTGTCAGATACCACAAACCCCCGTGTTTCATGACTGCTTGTAGAGGGAAGGCTTTCTGGAGTGACAACCTAACACAACGTGAAAATGCAATTTAGGAGCCTGAGGAGTTTTTTTTTTTTTTTTTAAATGACAACAGTATTTGTGAGAAAGATTTTCTATCCAGGACTTACTTACTTACTTACTTACTTACTTTCCTTCCCTCCCTCCTTCTCTTGTCCCCTCTCTCCTCTTCTCTTCTCTCCTCTCCCCCACCCCTACCCTTCCCCTCTCCCCTCCCCCTTCTCTCCCTTCCCTCCCCTCCCCTCCCTCTCCCCTCCCTCCCCTCCAGTCTTTCCTTCTTCTCTCTTCTCCACCCTCCCTCTCCTATCCTCTCTCCTCCTCTCCCCATCATTCTCCTTCCTTCTCTTCTCCTCCTCTCTCCCTCCCTCCCTCCCTCCTTCTCTTGTCCTCTCTTTCCTCTTCTCTTCTCTCCTCTCCCCCACCCCTACCCCTCCCCTCTCCCCCTTCTTTCCCCTCCCTTCCAGTCTCCTTCCTTCTTCTCTCCTCTCCACCCTCCCTCTCTCCTCCTCTCCCCATCATTCTCCTTCCTTCTCTTCTCCTCCTCTCTCCCTCCCTCCCTCCCTCCCTCCTTCTCTTGTCCTCTCTTTCCTCTTCTCTTCTCTCCTCTCTCCCACCCTACCCCTCCCCTCTCCCCCTTCTTTCCCCTCCCCTCCAGTCTCCTTCCTTCTTCTCTCCTCTCCACCCTCCCTCTCTCCTCCTCTCCCCATCATTCTCCTTCCTTCTCTTCTCCTCCTCTCTCCCTCCCTCCCTCCCTCCCTCCTTCTCTTGTCCTCTCTTTCCTCTTCTCTTCTCTCCTCTCCCCCACCCTACCCCTCCCCTCTCCCCCTTCTTTCCCCTCCCCTCCAGTCTCCTTCCTTCTTCTCTCCTCTCCACCCTCCCTCTCTTCTCCTCTCCCCATCATTCTCCTTCCTTCTCTTCTCCTCCTCTCTCCCTCCCTCCCTCCTTCTCTTGTCCTCTCTTTCCTCTTCTCTTCTCTCCTCTCCCCCACCCCTACCCCTCCCCTCTCCCCCTTCTTTCCCCTCCCCTCCCCTCCAGTCTCCTTCCTTCTTCTCTCCTCTCCACCCTCCCTCTCTCCTCCTCTCCCCATCATTCTCCTTCCTTCTCTTCTCCTCCTCTCTCCCTCCCTCCCTCCCTCCTTCTCTTGTCCTCTCTTTCCTCTTCTCTCCTCTAACCCACCCCTACCCCTCCCCTCTCCCCCTTCTTTCCCCTCCCCTCCAGTCTCCTTCCTTCTTCTCTCCTCTCCACCCTCCCTCTCTCCTCCTCTCCCCATCATTCTCCTTCCTTCTCTTCTCCTCCTCTCTCCCTCCCTCCCTCCCTCCTTCTCTTGTCCTCTCTTTCCTCTTCTCTCCTCTCCCCCACCCCTACCTCTCCCCTCTCCCCCTTCTTTCCCCTCCCCTCCAGTCTCCTTCCTTCTTCTCTCCTCTCCACCCTCCCTCTCTCCTCCTCTCCCCATCATTCTCCTTCCTTCTCTTCTCCTCCTCTCTTCCTCCCTCCCTCCTTCCCTCTCCTCTCCCCTCCTCTCCTCTCTCCTTCTCCTCTCCTGTCTCCTTTCCTCTCTCCTCTCCTTCTCCTCTTCTCTCCCTCCCTCTTCTCTTCTCTCTCCTTCCTTCTCCTCTCTTCCGCCTTCCCTCCCTCTCCTCTCTCCTTCCTTCTCCTCTCCCTCCCTCCCTTCTTGCCTCCTATCTTCTCCTTCATCCTCTCCTCTTCTCTTTTCTCTTCTTCTTCCTTCTCTTCCTCCCTCCCTCCCTCTCCTCTCCTCTGCTCTCTCCTCTCCTTCTTCGTCTCCTCTCCTTCTCCCTCTTGTCTTCTCTCCTCTCTCCTTCCTTCTCCTCTCTCCCTCCCTCCCTCCCTCCCTCCCTCCCTTCCTGTCTCCTCTCCTCTCACTGATAATAAAATAACAAAATGGTAGTGGGAACGATTTTCGGAACCCACACCACTCCCAAACTCCAATATCCACTTCCGGGGCCAGAGGTGCCTGAGACCCTCACCGTAGAGTTTGGGGGGTTTGATCCTTGCTGCTGCTGCTGCTGCTTTTTCTTCTTCTTTCCCCCCTTCTCCTTTTCTTTCTTGGCATCAGCAACCTGGGGGGTCATCCTTTGTACCCCGCCCTGCAGAAGGCGGTCCGTCAGTTCCTTCAACAGAGCCAGCTGCAAGTTGAAAACAAAACAAGAAGAAAAGTAGAAAATGGGGGTTGATCCTGTTCTACCACCAAAGAAAGCCCAGCCAGATCTGAACTAGAAAATAATGAGAATTGTCAGAGTTAAGGCATCTTCCAGATTTGCTGGGATTACTCAGAATTCCTTCACAGTACTGTATGTTAGCTAGGAATGCTGGGAGCTGTAGTCTTCTGAAGGATACCAGGCTAAGGAAACGACAGGTAGCCCTTGAGTTTCAACCATTCATTTAATCAATCAATCAGAATAGAGCTGGAAGGGACCTTGGAGGTCTTCTAGTCCAACCCCCTGCTCAGGCACCATTCCAGACAAACGGCTGTCCAGTCTCTTCTTGAAAACCTCCAGTGATGGAGCACCCACAACCTCTGGAGGCAAGGAGTTCCACTGATTATCTGCTGCTTGTTTGGTTTTTAGCTCCCAAGAAGGAGTCGACTGCAGCTCTCAAAGTCAGCAACGTCAGAGGGACCGATGGTGTTGCACCATCCCCTACTCCCAATGAATTTATGGATTCTTCAGCCAAAAACTACTCGGCCAAAATATCGGCCCAACTTTCGGCGCAGAAGACCCCGGTGGTAAGTAAAGAGAGTAAAACACATCTGAGTTATTGATGAAACACAATGTCATGTCAACAAAGAGCAACCAAGATGATCAGGGGACCGGAGGCTAAAACATAGGAAGAATAGTTGCTGGAATTGGGTAAGTCTAGTTTAATGAAGAGAAGGACGAGGGGGGACATGAGAACAGTCTTCCAGTATCTCAGGGGCTGCCCCAAAGAAGAGGGAGTCAAGCTATTCTCCAAAGCGCCTGAAGGCAGGACAAGAAGCAATGGATGGAAACTAATCAAGGAGAGAAGCAACCTGGAACTAAGGAGAAACTTCCTGGCAGTGAGAACAATTAACCAGTGGAACCACCTGCCTCCAGAAGCGGTGAATGCTCCAACACTGGAAGTTTTTAAGAAGAGACTGGACAGCCATTTGTCTGAAATGGTATAGGCTTTCCTGCCTGAGCAGGGGGTTGGATTAGATGGCCTCCAAGGTCCCTTCCGACTTTATTGTTATTGTTGTTGTTATTATTATTATTATTATTAATCAGTGGTTCTCAACCTGTGGGTCGGGACCCCATTTGGGGTCGAACGACCATTTCACGGGGATCGCCAAACAAAGCAGTCCGCCATTTTCCCCCCCTTTTCCTTAGCTGTGCTACTCCCTTTTATTCGATTGGCTTTTGAAAGCCAATAGAATAGACTCTCTTGAATAGAGTCTAATTCTATTGGCTTTCAAAAGCCAATAGGAATTGTCCAGGCTGTCTCTGCCCTGCTGAGCCCGCCAAAAGTCCCAGTCTGCAAATGGTGCTGCACCAGTTGAGTAGTCCTCGACTTACGACCGGTTGAGTAGTCCTCGACTTACGACCGGTTGGGGGTCGCGGCATTAAAAAGGTTGAGAACCACTGTTATAGATGATGGCCAGCCGGCCATTCTGTTTCTCACTCACATGCTGAAAATTTGCACCCAAAAAAGTTATAGAGAGCATACAGGTAGCCCTTGAGTTATGATCTCCGTGTAGACAGATGTTTAATTTGTTCCTTAAAATATCTGTCCTTCACACACACACACACACACACACACACACACCAATAATCCAGGATGTCCAATTTCTAAAATATGAAATATAATTTTTATGTCCAGATTAAGTTTTCCCCAAATGTATTTGAGGTTTCTTGAAGCTGGTCCATGGCCCGAATTTTTCCGTCAGCTTCAGCTCATAACGATAAATAAGCTGCATGCCATTTAATATTTGTAGGCAAGAAGGTTACTTACCTTGATACCGTAAGCTTCCAAAAGTTCTTCCAGGTCCTATTTAAAAATCAAAAAAAGAAAAAAAAAAGGGTGTTCATTGACTCCCAGGTAGAGACAAAGAATGGGTTACATTACAACACGTTTCGTTGAGATACTTGCTTATATAAAATGTCCCCCCAACATCTTCCGGACATTGTGTCCTTCCTTTGAAGTCTTCATCTTAGCCATTTTAGAATATGTAGACTTCAACTCCCAGAATTCCCTAGCCAGCAACCTTTAAGGCACGTGGACGTCAATTCCCATAATTCCCCAGCCAGTAGGCTAGCTGATGTACACGCCACTTACAATTGCTGAGTTGGCTGAGGATCTTTGGGTGCTGAAGTCTACCCATCTCAAAGGATGCTGGCTGAGGGATTCTGGGAGTTGAAGTCCACCTGTCTTAAAGCATGCTAGCTGGGGAATTCTGGGAGTTGAAGTCCACCTGTCTTAAAGCAGGATGGCTGTGGAATTCTGGGAGTTGAAGTCCAGCCATCTCAAAACATCCTGGATGGGGAATTCTGGGAGTTGAAGTCCACCCATTTAAAGCAGTTTGGTTGTGGAATTCTGGGAGCTGAAGTTCAGCCGTCTTAAAGCAGGCTGGCTGTGGAATTCTGGGAGTTGAATCCAGCCATCTCAAAACATCCTGGATGGGGAATTCTGGGAGCTGAAGTCCATCCGTCTTAAGCAGGCTGGCTAGGGAATTCTGGGAGTTGAAATCCACCCATCTCAATCCAGGCTGGCTGAGGGATTCTGGGAGTTGATGTCCACCCACCTTAAAGCATGCTGGCTGGGGAATTCTGGGAGTTGTAGTCCACCCATCTCAAAACATGCTGGCTGGGGAATTCTGGGAGCAGAAGTCCACTCATCTCAAAGCATGCTAATAATAAGCTAATTTCTGGTCCCAGTTGTAGCTGTAAGTTAGGACTACATGCATTTACCTTGATATCCATTGCTTTGCCAGCCGGTCCAGGGTCTCCCTTGGAAAGAAAACAGAAATTTGCATCTGTTTGAAGCTACCTGTTCAGGGGTGATTCCTTAATTTCATCCTTCAACTCTACTAAACAGCAAGGAGTGATTATGGTTCCCTAAAGCCAGCAGCTAAATAAATCCATGGGGAAAAAAATTCCTTCCAGACCCCTCATTACTATCTGGATGCACAACTTCTTAGCATCCTGACATGCAGCTCCTAGTGTCTAAAACCAAAAGGGAGGCCTGCCTGAGTCCCAATGCCAAAGTCCCAGTGCCAAAATTCGAAGATGAAAGGGTGTGTGACTGGGAGGGATTTTCTCCTCCAATTTAAAAGAGGAGAGGGGGCCAGAAGATGTGGGGTCCTCCGTGCTCCCTTGAACTTGGTGGTTTTCTTGAAGACATTTCATTACCCATCTAGGTAACATCATCAATGTTAGAAGGGGGGGGGTTTCTGGAGAGGAGGAGAAGAATAGAATAGAATAGAATAGAATAGAATAGAATAGAATAGAAATAGAATAGAATAAGGAATAGAATAGAATAAGGAATGGAATAGAATAAGGAATGGAATAGAAGAATCAAATTGAATAGAATAGAATAGAATAGAATAGAATAGAAAATATGGAATAGAATAGAATAGAACAGAATAGAATAGAATAGAAAATATGGAATAGAATAGAATAGAACAGAATAGAATAGAAATAGAATAGAATAGAATATATTGGAATATGGAATAGAATAGAATAGAACAGAATATATTGGAATATAGAATAGAATAGAATAGAATAGAGTAGAATAGAAATAGAAATAGAATAGAATAGAATAGAATATATTGGAATATAGAATAGAATAGAATAGAATAGAATAGAATAGAATAGAATAGAATAGAATAGAATAGAATAGAATAGGAATAGGGTAGAGTAGAGTAGAGTATAGAGCAGAGCAGAGCAGAGTAGAGTAACAGAGTTGGGAGGGACCTTGGAGGTCATCTAGTCTAAACCCCCCCCGCTCAGGCAGGAAACCCTATACCATTTCAGACAAATGGCTGTCCAGTCTCTTCTTAAAAACCTCCAGTGTTGGAGCATTCACAGCTTCTAGAGGCAAGGAGTTCCACTGCTTAATTGTTCTAACTGTTGGGAAATTTCTCCTTAGTTCTAGGTTGCTTCTCTCCTTGATTAGTTTCCATCTGAGGAGGTCCGGAAGGAAGAACTCAGAGGAGTTAACCCCATGCCCAGTGGGCTTCATTTCACAGAAATCTGGTGTCTACTTGGACAGATTCCGGTGGAATGAAGGTCACCCAAGTCACGGATCTGCGTTTCCCTTGGCTGGAAATTTCGTTCTTGAACCTTCCTACTCTACTAGAGAATCGCCTGCTTTCTAGAAGCTTCCGCAAGGGGTCTTCCCCACTACAGGAAGTCCTTGACTTGGCAACGGTTTCTTTAGCAACCGTGCGAAGTTAGACTGACCCAGGAAAAAGTGGCTTCTCATTGGTCCTCACACTTGCAACCATCATAGCATTGCGACTGTCATGTGATTAAAACTCAGGGACTTGGCAACTGGCATGTATTTACGAGGGTTATAGTATCACAGAGTCACGTGATTGCCATTTGGGTCCTTCTTCTCAACAAGCCAAGTCAAAGGGGGAAGCCAGATTTGCTTAAGGGCCTCTTGAAAGCCTCCAGTGATGGAGCACCTAAAACATCCGGAGGCAACTCGTTCCACTGGTTGATTGTTCTCACTGTCAGGAAGTTTCTCCTTAGTTCCAGGTTGCTTCTCTCCTTGATTGGTTTCCATCCGTTGTTTCTTGTCCTGCCTTCAGGTGCTTTGGAGAACAGCTTGACTCCCTCTTCTTTGGGGCAGCCCCTGAGAGATTGGAAGGCTGCTATCATGTCCCCCCCTCATCCTTCTCTTCATTAAACTAGACATACCCAATTCCAGCAACCGATCCTTATATGTTTTAGCCTCCAGTCCCCTAATCATCTTTGTTGCTCTTCTCTTGACTCTTTCTAGAGTCTCAGCATCTTTTTTACACGTGGTGACCAAAACTGGATGCAGCATTCCAGGTGTGGCCTTACCAAGGCCTTGTAAATTGATATCAACACTTCACTTGCTCAGGCAGGAAACCCTATCCCATTTCGGACAAATGGCTATCCAGTCTCTTCTTAAAATCTTCCAGTGTTGGAGCGTTCACCGCTTCTGGAGGCAGGTTGTTCCACTGGTGAATTGTTCTAACTCTCAGGAAGCTTCTCCTTAGTTCTAGGTTGCTTCTCTCTTTGGTTAGTTTCCATCTGTTGCTTCTTGTCCTGCCTTCAGGCATTTTGGAGAAGAGCTTGACTCCCTCTTCTTTGGGGCAGCCCCTGAGATACTGGAAGACTGCTGTCATGTCCCCCCTCGTCCTTCTCTTAGACTAAACATACCCAATTCCAGCAACTGTTCCTTATGTTTTAGCCTCCAGTCCCCTAATCCTCTTTGTTGCTCTTCTCTGTACTCTTTCTAGAATCTCAGCATCTTTTTTACATCGTGGTGACCAAAACTGGATGCAATATTCCAAGTGTGGCCTTACCAAGGCCTTGTAAAGTGGTATTAAGATTTCATGTGATCTTGATTCTATCCCTCTGTTAATGCAGCCCAGCACTATGTTGGCTTTTTTGGCAGCTGCAGCACATGGCTGGCTCACATTTAAGTGATTGTCTACTAGGACTCCGAGATCCCTCTCACAGTTACTACTATTGAGCAAGATACCCCCTATACTATACCTGTGCATTTGGTTTTTTTTGCCTAAATGTAGAACCTTACTTTTTTCACCACTGAATTTTCATTTTGTTAGATAGTGCCCAGTGTTCAAGTCTGTCATTTTGTGGACTTTCCAATAGAGGGGAAAAAAAAAAACCATACCTTCTCTCCTTTGATAAAGAAGCTGTTTTCCACAGGAAGACCCTAAAAGAGTTAGAGCAGATGGAGAAAGAATTTTTCAGGTGGTTAAGTGTTATTTCTTTTGCAGATAGTCTTCCAACTTCTCTGATTCGCATTTAGAACTAAGGAGAAACTTCCTGACAGTGAGAACAATTAACCAGGGGAACAACCTGCCTCCAGAAGCGGTGAATGCGCCAACACTGGAAGTTTTTAAAAAGAGACTGGACAGCCATTTGTCCGAAATGGTATATAGGGTCTCCTGCCTGAGCAGGGGGTTAGACTAGATGACCTCCAAAGTCCCTTCCATCATCATCATCACCATTATTATCATCACCATCATCATCATCATCACATACACACACACACACCCTCTCACACCAAGGGAAGACATGAAAAAGAGGGGTTGGCCAAGTCTGAAGAGGTCTCCGAGAAAGGAGGAGAACATGCAAACTTACGGTTTCGCCCTTATCGCCTTTATCTCCAGTGGCCCCCTGGAGGAAAAAAAGAAAGAAGAAAAGGCATTTATGGTGTATTTATTTAGCCCTACGGGTAGTCCTCGACTTACGATAGTTCATTTAGTGACCATTACAATGGCATTGAAAAAAGTGATTGATGACATTTTCACACTTAGACCGTTGCAGCATCCCCCTTCCTTCCTTCCTTCCTTCCTTCCTTCCTTCCTTCCTTCCTTCCTTCCTTCCTTCCTTCCTTCCTTCCTTCCTCTCTCCCCCTTCCTTCCTTCTGTTCTTCCCTCCGTTCTTCCTTCCTTCCTTCTTTCTTTCCTCCCTCCCTCCCTCCCTCCCTTCCTTCCTTCCTTCCTTCCTTCCTTCCTTCTTTCTTTCCTCCCTTCCTCCCTCCTTCCCCCTCCCTCCCTTCCTTCCGTTCTTCCCTCCATTCTTCCTTCCTTCCTTCTTTCCTCCCTTCCCTCCTTCCCCCTCCCTCCCTTCCTTCCTTTCTTCCCTCCATTCTTCCTTCCTTCCTTCTTTCTTTCCTCCCTCTCTCTCTCCCTCCCTCCCTTCCTTCTTTCCTCTCTTCCTCACTTCTTCCCTCCCCCTCCCTCCCTTCCTTCCGTTCTTCTCTCTGTTCTTCCTTCCTTCCTTCCTTCTTTCCTCCCTCCCTCCTTCCTTTCCTTCCTTCTGTTCTTTCCTTCATTCCACCTTCCTTCCTTCCTTCCTTCTTCCCCTCCTTCCTCCCTCCCTCCCTCCCTCTGTTCTTTCCTCTGTTCTTCCCTCCATTCTTTCTTCCTTCCTTCCTTCCTTCCTTCCTTCCTTCCTTCCTTTCCCCCTTCCTTTCTTTCTTCCTGCCTTCCTTCCTTCCGTCCTTCCTTCCTTCCTTCCTTCCCTCCCTCCCTCCCTCCCTCTAGGGCTTCAGATTTGAAAAACTGGCTGCCACAAAGAATTGATTCACGATATTTCTGGTGCTGTAAATAGGTTCCAATCTTCCCAAAACAGAGCGACAATTTGAACCACATAATCTGGTGTACCAGATAGAATGGATGTTTTGGCTTCCTGCTGGCCTCTCTCTGATCATTTGGGGAAACCGAAACCAGTGTTTAAATCAATTAAAATAAGGGAGATGGCTTTTAGACAACACCATGCAAGCTTGATCACTGATGTGGGCTAAGAATAGGAAAATATCTTGAATATCTGAATTTTGCAGGCAGTCCCTGCGTGAAATTTTCTAAACTGCTAATGATGTCACAAGGCACAATTACAAGGACTGCTCATGGTGCACTAATTATTCACAGAGTCTCACCTTTTGCCCTGGCTTGCCAGATAAACCAACATTCCCCTGCAAAATTTGGAAACAAAATTAGCTGGACAGTTATTCCTATAGCAAATCCATTCAGTGCAATCCCTGATAAGTGTTCTGCAGAGAAGAATGCCAGACCAAAAACAAATGTTGCCGAAGATACTTGTAGAGCAGTGCTTCTCAACCCTGGAAACTTTAAGATATGTGGACTTCGACTCCTAGAATTCACCAGCCAGCATGCTTTGAGATGGGAGGATTTCAATTCCAAGAATCTCCCAGCTGGCATGCTTTAAGACAGGAGGACTTCAACTCCCAGAATTCCCTAGCTGGCATGCTTTAAGTTGGGTGGACTTCCACTCCCAGAATTCTCCAGCCAGCATGCTTTAAGATAAGCAGATATCAACTCCCAGAATCCCCAGCCAACATGCTTTAAGACAAGTGGACTTCAACTCCCAGAATTTCCCAGCCAGCATGGTTAAGATGGGTGGACTTCAACTCCCAGAATTCCCCAGTCAGCATGGTTAAGATCGGTGGACTTCAACGCCCAGAATTCACCAGCCGGCATGCTTTAAGACAGGAGGACTACAACTCCCAGAATTCACCAGCTGGCATGCTTTAAGATGGGTGGACGTCAATCCCAGAATCCCCCAGGCAGCATGCTTTAAGATGGGTGGACGTCAACTCCCAGAATTCCCCAGCCGGCATGCTTTAAGATGGGAGGACTTCAACTCCCAGAGTTCCCCAGCTAACATGGCTTAAGATGGGTAGGTTTCAACTCCGAGAATTTCCGTTACTCCTCCCGCATATTTTGAGACTGCTCTTTCCCCAAAAGGTGGACCTCATCCTGTTTTCCAACTCACTCTTTCTCCAGGTTCACCTTTCAGTCCCAGTTGGCCTGGGATCCCAAATCCGGGATTTCCCTATAGAGAGGAAATTAAAAAAAAAATCAAGATTATTTCCGCTCGCTAACCCTTGAAGGTAGTCCAGGTAGGAAACCAATGCCAAGAGCACTAACACTACCTATAGTGTAGGGTTGCCTGTAACAGGATCTTGCAAGTCTGAGCACACCTCTCCTTTCTTTTTACTTTGCGGAGAATTGAGGAGGTGAGTGAAGGTTCGTTCTCCGAGCTTGTGGGTTGGTTTCCGAACTTTTCGTTATCAGGCTAGGTAACTCCTTCAGCCGACTTGAGGCGATGTCAGTGTCGCTTTTCTTCTGTTGAGAAGGGCTTCAGGTGTGGGTGTGTCGAGTGAAGGTCTTGTGATGGGTCAGGTGTGAGTCATCAGTGAGAGACTGGTGATGGGTCTTGGTTGAGGGTCCAGCAACAGACGCATCGGCCTACAACCAGTCTAGAAACGCCTCAGAATCCAGAGGCTCAGAGCATCCCACTTCACTGTCTGTTCCTGTTGCTTCCCTCTTGGAGGAGGTTTGGAAGTATTTATAGCAGGACTAGCAAATTCTGTAACAGCTTTGTTCCTTATATGGTATCCGTCTCGTAAATTCACAGGATTCCTTTTTTTTTTTTTGCCATGTACATGTATACATCCAAACTAGATTGTGATGTTTCTCTATGTCGTATATGTATCTTATATGTGGGTATATCCGTAAGGGTATTTTTTTGAGAGCTGAATGCAATGGAATTTTATTTTAATGAATGCTGATTAATGTACATTTAAAGTAACAATAAAGATTCTATTCTATTCTATTCTATTCTATTCCATATTTTCTATTCTATTCTATTCTATTCTATTCTATTCTATTCCATTCCATTCCATTCCATTCTCTATTCTATTCTATTCTATTCTATTCTATTCTATTCTATTCTATTCTATTCTATTCTATTCTATTCTATATTCCATATTCCATATTCCATTCCATTCTATTCTATATTCTATTCCATTCCAATCTATTCCATTCTGTTTTCTATTCTATCCTATTCTATCCTATTCTATATTCCATATTCCATATTCTATTCTATTCTATTCTATTCTATTCTATTCTATTCTATTCTATATTCCATATTCCATATTCTATTCTATTCTATTCTATTCTATTCTATTCTATTCTATTCTATTCTATTCTATTCTATTCTATTCCATATTCCATATTCTATTCTATTCTATTCTATATTCCATATTCCATATTCTATTCTATTCTATTCTATTCTATTCTATTCTATTCTATTCTATTCCATATTCCATATTCTATTCTATTCTATTCTATATTCCATATTCCATATTCTATTCTATTCTATTCTATTCTATTCTATTCTATTCTATTCTATTCTATTCTATTCTATTCTATTCTATTCTATTCTATTCTATTCTATTCTATATTCCATATTCCATATTCTATTCTATTCTATTCTATTCTATTCTATAGATAATAAATAATAGAAAGATAGATAATAGATGAGAGAGAGCAGAGAGAGAGGAGAGATAAAATTAAACCATTTTGCCACAACATTCTCTAAATTGATGTTAGATTATGTTGTATCTTTGGATCACCACAAAGTGAAATTTGGCAAAACTCTGCTATGAAACACAGCCTTTTAGTACTTTAAATAAAAGATCACCCTTTACCTTTTCACCTTTTTCTCCTTGCTCCCCTTGGGGGCCTTTTGATCCTGGAGGACCCACCGGCCCAATTTCTCCCTAGAGACGGAAACAAAATGGAAATTTCTGAGCCGTTATTCTCAAACCACGCCCTAATTTCTGTGCAACTCATCTCCTATGAGAACTGTTTTTCCCAGCCAAAGGGAGTGGCCCAACTTAATTTATATCTCCTGGCTGATTAGGGAGAAAGATTTTGGTCAACACGATGTCAAAAAGATGCTGAGACTCTAGAAAGAGTGCAGAGAAGAGCAACAAAGATGATCAGGGGACTGGAGGCTGAAACATACAAGGAACGGTTGATGGAATTGGGGATGTCCAGTTTAACGAAGAGAAGGACGAGGGGGGACATGATAGCAGTGTTCCGATATCTCAGGGGCTGCCCCAAAGAAGAGGGAGTCAAGCTATTCTCCAAAGTGCCTGAAGGCAGGACAAGAAGCAACGGATGGAAACTAATCAAGGAGAGAAGCAACCTGGAACTAAGGAGAAACTTCCTGACAGTTAGAACAATTAACCAGTGGAACTACCTGCCTCCAGAAGCAGTGAATGCTCCAACACTGGAAATTTTTAAGAAGAGACTGGACACCCCTTTGACTGAAATGGTCTAGGGCAGCGTTTCTCAACGTTTGTGTGACGGCGACCCCCGTCACACAAACGTGCCACGCATGCGCGGCGCGCATGCGCGGCGCCGCCCCTTGAGGGGGGGAAATGGCGGATCGCATTGTTTGGCAACCCCCGTAAAATGGTCGATCGACCCCAAATGGGGTCGCGACCCATAGGTTGAGAACCACTGGTCTAGGCTTCCTGCCTGAGCAGGGGTTGAACTAGATGATCTCCAGGGTCCCTTCCAACATCATCATCATCATTATTATTATTCAAATTCTGCACTTCTTTGAGCATTACAAAATAAGCCTGGATTTATTTTATTTTATTTTATTTTATTTAAAAAAATACCAGCCTTCCAAAAATGTAAACATTATATGGGGAAATGCGTCCAGAAATAAATGCGAATATTGGGCCGGCACTAATCCAGATGGTCCTTTTTTTAAGGGTCCACAGAAACCATCGCAGACCACAACTGAGTCCAAAAAAACCTATGTTGCTAAGTGAGACAGTTGTTAAGCAGGCTTTGCCCCATTTTACGACGTTTATCGCCACATTAAGGTTAAGGGAATCGCTGCCGTTCTTAAGCGAGTCACACGGTTGTTAAGTGAATCTGGCTTTCCCTGTGGACTTGGCTTGTCAGAAGATCGCAAAAGGAGATCACGTGACCGCGGGACCGTCGTAAATGTGAGTCAGTTGTCAAGCGTCCAAATGTGAATCACGGGAGCCTGGGGGACACTGCAACGGTTGAAAAATGGTCTTAAGTTGCTTTTTTCAGTGACATCATAACTTTGAATGCTCACTACATGAACTGCCGTAAGTCTGAGGACCAATTGTAGTCACAGACGCTCCCGTTAATTGCCTTGGTCTGTCTAAAACCGTGTTGAGCCACAACCTTCATCTCTGAGGTAATAATAATAATAATAATAATAATAATAATAATAATAATAAAGTTGGAAGGGATCTTGGAGGTCATCTAGTCCAACCCCCTGCTCAGGCAGGAAACCCTAGACCATTTCAGGCAAATGGCTGTCCAGTCTCTTCTTAAAAACTTCCAGTGTTGGAGCATTCACAGCTTCTGGAGGCAGGTGGTTCCACTGGTTAATTGTTCTCACTGTCAGGAAGTTTCTCCTTAGTTCCAGGTTGCTTCTCTCCTTGATTAGTTTCCATCTATGGCTTCTTGTCCTGCCTTCAGGTGCTTTGGAGAATAGCTTGACTCCCTCTTCTTTGGGGCAGCCCCTGAGATACTGGAACACTGCTGTCATGTCCCCCCTCGTCCTTTTCTTCATTAAATAGTCATACCCAATTCCAGCAGCTGTTCCTTGTATGTTTTAGCCTCCAGTCCCCTGATCATCTTTGTTGCTCTTCTCTGTACTCTTTCTAGAGTCTCAGCATCTTTTTTACATCGTGGTGACCAAAACTGGATGCAAGTATTCCAAGTGTGGCCTTACCAAGGCCTTGTAAAATGATATTAATACTTCACGTGATCTTGATTCTATCCCTCTGTTAATGCAGCCTAGCACTGTGTTGGCTTTTTTGGCAGCTGCAGCACACAGTTGGCTCAGATTTAAGGGATTGTCCACTAGGACTCCGAGATCCCTCTGTCAATCCATCTTTCGCTTCCTGAGTCAACGTCTCCACTTACCCGAACACCTTTCTTCCCTGTAGGTCCCACCACCTGGGGACAAAGAGATCAAGTCAGGACCTTGCCAGGTTTGATCAGGTATGGTTGACATCAGATGAAAAATCGATTGAGAAACCGTATATTTTTTTTTAATTAAAGCTAAACGTGGAAGTGACAGATTTTATCTTCCTGGGTTCCAAGATCACCGCAGATGGGGACTGCAGCCAAGAAATGAAAAGACGCTTGCTCCTGGGGAGGAAAGCTATGGCAAATCTAGACAGCATTCTAAAAAGCAGAGACATCACCCTGCCAACAAAAGTGCGTATAGTCAAGGCCATGGTTCTCCCAGTTGCAATGTATGGCTGTGAAAGTTGGACCATAAGAAAGGCTGAGTGCCAAAGAATGGAGGCCTTTGAACTCTGGTGCTGGAGAAGACTCCTGCGAGTCCCTTGGACTGAAAGGTGTTCAAACCGGTCAGTCCTGGAGGAGATCAACTCCGACTGCTCTTTAGAAGGCCAGATCCTGAAGTTGAAACTCAAGTACTTTGGCCACCTAATGAGAAGGAAGGACTCACTGGAGAAGAGCCTGAAGCTGGGAAAGACGGAGGGCAAGAGAAGAAGGGGACGACAGAGAAGGAGGTGGCTGGATGGAGTCCCTGAAGCAGGAGGCGTGAGCTTCAATGGACTCCAGAAGATGGTAGAGGACAGGAAGGCCTGGAGGAACGTTGTCCATGGGGTCGCGATGGGTCGGACACGACTTCGCAACTAACAACAACAAACATGGAAGATGGACAAGTGAAAGAAACCATGATAATTTGGGACACAATGTAGAATTAGAGAAGGGACAAAATCTGTGGGAAAGGACCTTGCAAGCCGGTCAAAACCCTGATTACCTTGGCTGCAAGTTTTACTAAACCTTTGTACCTCTCTACAGGGAGCTTACAGCCACCTGTTTAATGACCGTTCCCTTTTTTGCAGTGCCATTGGAACTGAAGGGTTGAAAGTCAAGGACAACCGGTATCCCCATACCAGGGGTAGGCAACCCTGGCTCTTTTATGACTCGTGGACTTCAACTCCCAGAATTCCTGAGCCAGCCACGCTGAGGGGAAAGGGAGAGATTTCCAAGCTGAGCCATGCTGGCTCAGGAATTCTGGGAGTTGAAGTTCACGAGTCATGAGGGGGCCATAATTCCCTCATGCTGGCTCAGGAATTCTGGGAGTTGAAGTCCACGAGTCATGAAAGAGCCAAGGTTGCCTACCCCTGCTCTATATGAAGGCTTTGCATTAGTTTAACATTAGTTTAGAGCTGACCAGCATTTTGGCTGAGACCACTATGAAGTGAGACTTACACCCATGGCTGGCGCACCAGGAAATCCTTGAGTGCCCTAAAAGGAGAAAAAAGTCAACATGAGCAAAAGAATGGTATTATAAGGGCGCTTGTTTGTGCATAAATATGTATCTACTGATAGAAGAGAACATATATAGCACAGGATTGAACTATGGTGCTTTCTGAGCTGGGTGGTTTTCTTGCAAACGTTTCATGACCCAACTAGGGAACATCATCAGTGCTAGAAGGGAGTGGAAGGGAGGGAGGAAGAGGAGGAAGAAGAGGAGGAGGGGGGACTGTGGGGTCCTTGGTGTCCTCTGAGCATGGCTGTTTTCTTGCAGACGTTTCATGACCTAACTAGGGAACATCATCAGTGCTAGAAGTGAGTGGGATTCGCAGAGAGGAGAGGGAGGAGGAGGAGGAGGAGGAGGCGGAGGAGGAGGAGGAGAAGAAGGAGGAGGAGGAGGAGGAGGAGGAGGAGGAGGAGGAGGAGGAGAAGGAGGAGAGGACTGGGGTATCCTTGGTGCTCTCTGAGCTTGATTTGTTTCAAGACATTTCATGACCCAAGTAGGTAACATCATCAGTGCTAGAAGGGTGTGTGTGGAGAGGAGGAGGACTGTGGGGTCCTTGGCTGTTTCCTTGCAGACGTTTCATGACCCAACTAGAGAACATCATCAGTGCTAAAAGGGAGTGAGGTTTATAGAGAGGAGGAGGAGGAGGAGGAGGAGGAAGAAGAAGAAGACTGTGGAGTCCTTGGTGGTCTCTGAGCTTGGTTGTTTTCTTGCAGACGTTTCATGACCCAACTAGATAATGTCAGCACTCCTAGAAAAGAGTGGGAAAGGAGGAGAAGGAGGAGGAGGAAGAGGAGGAAGAGGAGGAACACTGTGGAGTCTTGTTGTTTTTGCAATGTTATGGGTCGTGCGGGCACTAGCAATGCCATAAGCGTCGGGCAGGCTCTAGCATTGCCACGAGTGCACCCCCCCCCACTTGCGCTAGCATCGCTGCAGCGTGCCAACATTATCATCACCGCAAGCACAATGTCCCCAACTCGCCCTAGCATCACGACATTGTGCGGGCGCTAGCATCATCCGAGATAGTGGCCCCATTTGCGTCGCATGCGCAATCACAGCCCCGATCGTGCAGGCGCGGCCCCGTTCACTCTTGCACACGTAAAGGCACCTCCACCCCAATCTTGGCCGCAAAACCCAGAAAAACTGGGGAGCCCTGCCTTACACCATTCAGGACAAATGGTTATCTGATCTCTTCTTAAAAACTTCAAGTGTTGGAGAACCCACCGCTTCTGGTGGCAAGCTGTTCCACTGGTTAATTGTCCTCACTGTCAGGAAATTTCTCCTTAGCTCTAGGTTGCTTCTCTCCTTGATAGGTTTCCACCTGTTACTTCTTGTCCTGCCCTCAGGTGCATGATAGGAGAGTCCCAATATCTCAGGAGTTGCCACAAAGAAGAGGGGATCACCCTATTTTCCAAAGCACCAGAAGGCAGGATAAAAAACAATGGATGGAAATGAACCAAGGAGAGAAGCAACCTAGAACTAAGGAGAAACTTCCTGACAGCAAGAACAATTAACCAGTGGAACAACCTGCCTCCAGAAGTTGTGGGTGCTCCGTCACTGGAAGTTTTCGAAAAGAGATTGGACAGCCATTTCTCTGAAATGATATAAGGTCTCCTGCTTGAGCAGGGGGTTGGACTAGAAGACCTCCAAAGTCCCTTCTAACTCTGTTATTCTGTTATCAAGCGCGTGACACCAGACATGTCAGTGGAAAGCAAAATCACAACACTGCATCTCACTTCCTTTGGCCATGTCGTTGCGGGAGAATTCCCTTGGGAAAATAATTATGTTTGGAAGAGTTAGCGGTCGAAGGAAACGAGCACGTCGAAGAACACGATGGCTGGACGCCATCCAAGCTGACAGACACCAGCCAGAGCACACAGCAACTCAAAGAATAATGTAAGATTGGAAAATAGGGAGACACCTGGCCCATAAAATCACCGAAAGTTGGACACAACTGAATGGATAACAGAGTCATCATCAGATGCAACCTTATTCTATTAGTGAAGAGCTGGTTTGTTCTGTTAATTTTTTTTTTTTTTACTTACCTGGTCTCCTTTTTGTCCCTCGGGGCCTGGAAGTCCCTAATAATAATAATAATAATAATCATCATCATCATCATCAGACAGTAAGTGCCGCCTATGCAAAGAAGCTGAAGAAACAATGGACCACCTGGGTAAGCTGCTGCAAGAAGATCGCACAGACTGACTACAAGCAGCGGCATGACAAAGTAGCAACAATGGTGCATTGGAAGATCTGCAAGAAATATCATTTGCCTGTAAGCAAGAACTGGTGGGATCATAAAATAGAGAAAGTCATAGAATATGAAAACATTAAACTGCTCCGGGACTTCAGAATTCAAACAGACAAGTACCTGCAACGTAACACCCCGGACTTAACAATAATTGTCAATAAGAAAGACAAAAAAAGTCTGGATAGTGGACGTGGCAGTGCCTGAAGACAGCAGAATAGACGAGAAAGAACGGGAGAAGACGACAAAATACAAAGACATAGAAATAGAAAGACTGTGGCAAGGGCAAGCAAGGGTGGTACCAATAGTAATAGGGTGCAATCCCAAAACAACTGGAGCAACACTTGAACACCATCATCGGCATTGACAAATTCACCACTAGTCAATTGCAAAAGGCGGCCTTACTAGGAACTGCTTCCATCCTGCGACGAGATCTGTAATACCATCAAACATCCACATCTGCCTATCCCAGGTCCCAGTCTGAACATCTGTCTGACTGTGCAATGATTAATAATAATCATCATCATAATAATAATACTAATCATAATAACAATCATAATAACAATCATAATAGCAATAATAGTTATTATTTGAACACCGTCGGCATTGACACAATCCCCATCAGTCGATTGCAAAAGGCAGCTTAACTTGAAACAGCTGACATCCAGTTCCAGCCCTTTCAGCAGTTCCACACATATGTCCACCACTCAGCTGACCTTGAGGACACAGGTAAACCTCCAAGTGGCCTCAATGACTTCCTTGTTTTTCTTTGAAGGTGTTTCACTTCTCATCCCAGAAGCTTCTTTAGCTCTGGATGGTGGGGAATGGGAGGATTTATATTCTTTGCAGACCGCTGGTCATTTGCATTCTTTTAGAGGGTTGTTGAGGCCACTTGGAGGTTTGTCTGTGTCCTCAGGGTCAGCTGAGTGGTGCCAATGGGTGTCCCAACCCTTTCAGCAGTTCCAAGAAGGCTCCAGACCCATTTGCACCACTCAGGTGACCCTGAGGATACAAATAAACCTCCAGGTTGCCTCAACGACTTTCTCAAAGAAGGCAAATGACCAGCAGTCCGCAAGGAGTATAAATCCTTCCATTCCCCACCATCCGGTCAGAGCTGAAGAAGCTTCTGGGATGAGAAGCGAAACGTCTTCAAAGAAAAACAAGAATGTCCAGGTGCCTCCTGAAAAAAGCATCTTTGGGACATCCATGACCTGGATGGGGGAGAATCTCCAACGCCAAATTGTTGTGTGAAGCTGCAACCTGCATTCATGACGGGGGAATGCATTTGATGTCACAATGAAAGTGTGGCGCAGGGGATGTAGCGAGTCACAAAACTAAGTTTAAATTCCCCTCAAAAAAAAAAAAAAAAGAATAAAATGTACCTCACCTTTTCTCCTTTGATACCATCTTGTCCCCTTTTACCCTGGATTTCAAAAACAGAATAAACACAATTTTATGGTAAATCTGCAGAGTAGAGTAAAACAGTAAACATTTGATTTTCTTACAGTTTGTCCTCACTTAGCGAACACAATTGGGATTATCAACTCCATCGCTCAGCGGAACATCACATGATTGTAATGGGCTTCCTCTGACAGAGACGGTGAGTTCTAGTCCCGCCTTAGGCATTGAAAGCCACCTGGGTGACTTTGGGCCAATCACCAGGAGACAGTGAGTTCTAGTCCTGCCTTAAGCAAGAAAGCCAGCTGAGTGATTTTGGGCCGATCACCAGGAGATGGGGAGTTCTAGTCCGGCCTTAGGCAAAAGCTAGTTGGTGATTTGGGGCCAATCATCAGGAGACGGGGAGTTCTAGTCCTGCCTTAGGCATGGCCAGCTGGGTGACTTTGGGCCAATCACCAGGAGACACTGAATTCTAGTCCCGCCTTAGGCATGAAGGCCAGCTGGGTGACTTTGGGCCAATCACCAGGAGACACTGAATTCTAGTCCCGCCTTAGACACGAAGGCCAGCTGGGTGACTTTGGGCCAATCACCAGGAGACAGTGAGTTCTAGTCCGGCCTTAGGCAAAAGCTAGTTGGTGATTTGGGGCCAATCATCAGGAGACGGCGAGTTCTAGTCCTGCCTTAGGCATGGCCAGCTGGGTGACTTTGGGCCAATCACCAGGAGACAATGAATTCTAGTCCCGCCTTAGGCATGAAGGCCAGCTGGGTGACTTTGGGCCAATCACCAGGAGACACTGAATTCTAGTCCCGCCTTAGGCATGAAGGCCAGCTGGGTGACTTTGGGCCAATCACCAGGAGACACTGAATTCTAGTCCCGCCTTAGGCATGAAGGCCAGCTGGGTGACTTTGGGCCAATCACCAGGAGACACTGAATTCTAGTCCCGCCTTAGGCATGAAGGCCAGCTGGGTGACTTTGGGCCAATCACCAGGAGACACTGAATTCTAGTCCCGCCTTAGGCATGAAGGCCAGCTGGGTGACTTTGGGCCAATCACCAGGAGACACTGAATTCTAGTCCCGCCTTAGGCATGAAGGCCAGCTGGGTGACTTTGGGCCAATCACCAGGAGACAGTGAGTTCTAGTCCGGCCTTAGGCAAAAGCTAGTTGGTGATTTGGGGCCAATCATCAGGAGACGGGGAGTTCTAGTCCTGCCTTAGGCATGGCCAGCTGGGTGACTTTGGGCCAATCACCAGGAGACAATGAATTCTAGTCCCGCCTTAGGCATGAAGGCCAGCTGGGTGACTTTGGGCCAATCACCAGGAGACACTGAATTCTAGTCCCGCCTTAGGCATGAAGGCCAGCTGGGTGACTTTGGGCCAATCACCAGGAGACACTGAATTCTAGTCCCGCCTTAGGCATGAAGGCCAGCTGGGTGACTTTGGGCCAATCACCAGGAGACACTGAATTCTAGTCCCGCCTTAGACACGAAGGCCAGCTGGGTGACTTTGGGCCAATCACCAGAAGACACTGAATTCTAGTCCCGCCTTAGGCATGAAAATCAGCTGGTTGACTTTGGGCCAATCACCAGGAGACGGTGAGTTCTAGTCCCGCTTTAGGCGCAAAAGCCAGCCGGGTGACTTTGAACCAGTCCCTCTCTTTCCATCCAGCCCACCTCACAGGGTTGTTGTTGTGGGGAAAATAAGAGGGGGAAGATGTGTGGGATAAGTTCACTGCCTTGAGTAATTTGTGAAAATAATAAAGCCAGGATACAAACAGACCAACGAACAAACCAATCTTTGTAGTGATTCATACCCTCAAACCAGGGGGTCCTTCTTCGCCTGGAAATCCTTGTTCCCCCTAAAAAAAATAAGCAACAAGACCATCATTCCTTTTTCAAGCAACTCAGAGATCAGGAGAAACTTTTGCAAGAAAAATAAATTTGGGACAGATTTGGGCTGAGCTAATCAAAAATCATTCTATTTTTTTTTTTTAAAGTTAAGACAATTTGTAGCAACTTTTCGCCAACCATCCCTTTTCGCACACACACACACCGACACACACACATATACACACAAACAACTACAAGTAGATATTTCCTTAGGTGGGAACACAGTACAGGTAGTCCTCAAGTTACAATCGGTTGCTTAGCAACTGTTCAGTTACGAGAGACTCCGAAAAAGGTACCTAATTAAGCATATACACCTGTTTGATAATTTTGTTTTAAACCCTTTTTTTCCTTTTTGTATTGTAATTGTTTTTTTTTCTTGATTCTGTATTTTAGCCTTGGAAATAATAAAAAAAGAAAACCAACAAAAGAGGCTAGACAATCACATATCTGAAATGGTGTAGGGTCTGCTGCTTGAGCAGGGGGCTGGACTAGATGACCTCCAAGGTCCCTTCCAACTTTATTCTATTCTATTCTATTCTATTCTGTTCTGCTCTGTTCTATTTTCTGTTCTATTCTATTCTACTCTACTCTACTCTACTCTACTCTACTCCATTCTATTCCATTCCATATCTTCTATTCTATTCTATTCTATTCTGTTCTGCTCTGTTCTATTTTCTGTTCTATTCTATTCTACTCTACTCTACTCTACTCTACTCTACTCCACTCCACTCCATTCTATTCCATTCCATATCTTCTATTCTATTCTATTCTACTCTACTCTACTCTACTCTATTATTAATTCTATTCTATTCTATTCTATTCTATTCTATTCTATTCTATTCTATTCTATTCTATTCTATTCTATTCTATTCTATTCTACTCTACTCCACTCCATTCTATTCCATTCCATATCTTCTATTCTATTCTATTCTATTCTATTCTATTCTATTCTATTCTATTCTATTCTATTCTATTCTATTCTATTCTATTCTACTCTATTCTACTCCACTCCACTCCACTCCACTCCACTCCGTTCCGTTCCGTTCTGTTCCGTTCCGTTCCGTTCCATTCCGTTCCATTCCATTCCATTCCATTCTATTCTATTCTATTCTATTCTATTCTATTCTATATCCTATCTTATCCTCTCCTATCCTATTCTATCTCATGTCTCCTATCTCCTATCCTATCATCTATCCTCTCCCTCTTAATTTTAATTTGGATCATCTTGTTGCCAAGATATCTTTAATTTTAAAATATTAATAGAAACCGTCTTTCAAAACTTACTTTTAACCCTTGGGGTCCCGGATGTCCCATAGCTCCCTGCAAGTCAAATAAAAGAAGACAATTTCATCCTAGCAAATGTTTACTTATTAATTTTGCACCCGTTCTTCCCCAAAGCGTTTGCGTTGGGTTTCCCCCCATTAAGGCTCGGAATCAAACAAGATTCATTAAAGATTCGGATTTGCTTTTTCATGTTCGCTTTCTTTCGTTTTTGTGGCATTCCTATTTAGAAAGAAGAAGGAAAGGGGGGGGGAGATTTGTTCTGGTTACAGACTTCTACGCTAGCTTTTTTTTTGTATGTTTGTTTTTGCAGAGAGGTGATGGCAAAGATGTGCCAAGAAATATAAAAATTGAGCCAAAGGGAAGGAAAGATGAAGAAAGAAGAGAGGAGAGGGAAGGGGGGGGGAATGAGAGGGGAGGGGTAGGAGTAGGGGAAGGAAAAGGAAGGAAAAGAAAAAAAAGGAAAATAAAGTTCCCTTTTAAAAAGCCGGAAGGGATAAGATTATTTTTTCTTTAATTTCTTGAATGGCTGGGTTGCCACAGCAGCAACTGTTTGACATTGAGTAAGCTAAGAAGCTAAGCAGGATCAGACCTGGCTGGTATCTGGATGGGAGACAACAGAAATAGTCCTCGACTTACAACCACAAGTGAACCCAAAATTTCTGTCGTTAAGTGAGATTTGCCCTAATTTACGACCTTTCTTGTCACACTTGCTAAGGGTATCTCTGCGCTTCTTAAGTTAACAATCCGGTCATTAAGTGAATCCGGCTTCCCCATTGCTTGTCAGAAGGTCACAAAAGGGGATCACATGACCCCAGGGACGCTGCGACCATCGTAAATAGGAGCCAGTCGCCAAGCATCTGAACTTTGACCGGGGGGGAGGGGGGGGTGGCGATACAGCAAGGGTCGTAAGTGTGAAAAACAGTCATCACTTTTTTCCAGTGCCGTTGTAACTTTGAATGGTCGCTAAATGAAGGGTTGTAAATTGAGGATAATCCTCCCACAGACATTTCTGTTTCAGTATCATTTTGAACCTACAACTGAAGAGAAACCTTATTACACAGTCAACACCCACCTTATCTCCTTCTGTTCCCTGTAATCCTGGCGCCCCCATCAGTCCGATCCCAACCTCACCCTAAAATGGAAGCAGTGAAAATTGATTGATTGATTGGTTGATTGATTGATTGATTAAATTTATGGAAGGCCGGCCAGTTCCATGAATCCATCCTGGCTGGTGAAAAAAACTTCTTCTTCTTCTTCTTCTTCTTCTTCTTCTTCTTCTTCTTCTTCTTCTTCTTCTTCTTCTTCGTCTTCTTCTTCGTCTTCTTCTTCGTCTTCTTCTTTTTTCTTCTTCTTCTTCTTCTCCTCCTCCTCCTCCTCCTCCTCCTTTTCTTCTTCTTCTTCTTCTTCTTCTTCTTCTTCTTCTTCTTCTTCTTCTTCTTCTTCTTCTTCTTCTTCTTCTTTTTCTTCTTCTCCTTCTCCTTCTCCTTTTCATTATTATTATTATTATTATTATTATTAAAAAATACAAAGTCAAAATTGAGAAGACAGCAACAGACAGTAAGTGCCGCCTATGCAAAGAAGCTGAAGAAACAGTGGACCACTTGGTAAGCTGTTGCAAGAAGATTGCACAGACTGATTACAAGCAGCGGCATGACAAAGTAGCAACAATGGTGCATTGGGAAGATCTGCAAAAAATATCATTTGCCTCTCAGCAAGAACTGGTGGGATCATAAAATAGAGAAAGTCATAGAAAATGATAAAATTAAACTGCTCTGGGACTTCAGAATTCAAACAGACAAGCACCTGCAACATAACACCCCAGACTTAACAATTGTCGCTAAGAAAGACAAAAAAGTCTGGATAGTGGACGTGGCAGTGCCTGGAGATAGCAGAATAGAAGAAAAAGAACTGGAGAAGATAACAAAATACAAAGACCTACAAATAGAAATAGAAGACTCTGGCAAAAGCAAGCAAGGGGAGTACCAATAGTCATAGGCGCCTTGGGTGCAATCCCAAAACAACTGGAGAACCACTTGAACACCATCATCGGCATTGACACATTCGCCATTAGTCAATTGCAAAAGGTGGCCTTACTAGGAACTGCTTCCATCCTGCGACGATATCTGTAATACCATCAAACATCCACATCTGCCTATCCCAGGTCCTGGGTAAGGACTCGATAGGTAGACAAAAATGCCAAATCCAGTCTGAACATCTGGCTGACTATGCGATGATCAATAATAATAATAATAATAATAATGTTGGAAGGGACCTTGGAGGTCATCTAGTCCAATCCCCCTGCTCAGTCAGGATTAAAGCAAGAACCCAACAAAAAAAGCATGATGAATACCTGCCAAAGAACTATAGAGACATGATTTGGGTCACCTCCAGAGGTTGCGAAGGCTCCAACAATGGAGGTTTTAAAGAAGAGATTGGACAACCATTTGTCTGAAATGATACAGAGTGTCCTGCTTGAGCAGGGGGTTGGACTAGAGGACCTCCAAGGTCCCTTCCATGTCTGTCATTCTGTCGTTCTGCAATTCATTCAGAGCGGCTTTTAGCTAGCAAGAAAGTCCAGTGAAGAAACAAACCGTACATCACCCTTTGTAAACCATTTGACAACTTTGACCGGGATGGTATAATAAAGTCTCCTGCCTTGAGCAAGGGGGTTGGACTAGAGGACCTCCGAGGTCCCTTCCAATTTGGTTAATTCTGTTATTCTGCTTTTGTAGAATCACAGAATCGGAGTCGTGGACTACCCACGTTTAAAATATATATGGTTGACTTCGGCTTCATAGTCGAGGGGGAAACCTTTAAAGCTTGGGGGAAAAAAAAGGGCCAGGCTGGGGTTTAAATGAAAACAGCCCTGTCAAGGATGAAACATTGGCAGCTGCGTGCCACTGCATTTAAACTTTTAAATTAAGGAGGGGAGGTGTTACTTTCAAGTGGGTTAGATGGAGAAACGAAACGTCTCCGATTCCTCTGATGTCCGAGAGAGTCTGAAACCTTTTCAAGGACACTAGAAGAGGTGTGGATTTGAAGCAGACGGTTCCCGTAACAAAGTGGACTTGTTGATACGGACGACGTAAGACGTGTGTGGGGGGGGGGGGTTTGGCTGGGAAAACTATGGTTTAAATCTGTGAATTCAGCGTGGGAAGCTCAGAGTTAGTTTTGCTTCGACATTACCACGCAGCGTGTTCAATCAACGGTAAGATTTTTGGAGACGGGATGAACCTGGAGTTGAATTCGGATTCTTGAGCTGGAAGTTGACAAGTACCTTCTCGCCTTTGGGTCCCGGAAATCCAGGAGGACCATCCAATCCGATTGGACCAGGTAAGCCAGGTTTCCCCTGGAAAAGTAAAAAAAAAAAGTCTCTTTGTTAGGTTTCCACTGAGATAAGGACACAGCTGACTAGGGGAATTCTGGGAGTTGAAGTCCACAGGTCCTAAAGTTGCAAGGTTGGAGACCCTTACTTTGAATGCTTTGCAATCACAGGCCACAAGTAGCTAATTATAACTTGATGGTTACCAAGTTATCTGCTTTCTCCTACTAGGAGTAACATCTCCCTTGAGTAAGAAACATCCTATAGTTCTTCCTCCAAGCAATGAAGGGATCCAGTTAGGAACAGAAGATCCCACTTACCAATTCCCCTCTTCCTCCTTTCTCTCCTTTGATCCCACTTCTGCCTCTAGGACCCTGAAAAAAAGAAAGACTGGATTTGCAAAACACATTGAACTAGGCCAGGGGTAGGCCACCTTGGCTCTTTTATGACTGGTGGACTTCAACTCCCAGAATTCCTGAGCCAGCCGTGCTGAGGGGAAAGGGAGAAGTTTCCAAGCTGAGCCATGCTGGCTCAGGAATTCTGGGAGTTGAAGTCCACGAGTCATGAAGGGACCAAAGTTTCCCTCATGCTGGCTCAGGAATTCTGGGAATTGAAGTCCACGAGTCATGAAGGGGGCCATAGTTCCCCCATGCTGGCTCAGGAATTCTGGAGTTGAAGTCCACCAGTCATGAGGGGGCCAAAGTTTCCCTCATGCTGGCTCAGGAATTCTGGGAGTTGAATTCCACCAGTCATAAAAGAGCCAAGGTTGCCTACCCCTGGCCTCGGAGGCTCACCTCTTAGAACAGGAGGACTTAGGACAGGGGTGGGCAACCTGGGCTCTTTTATGACTGGTGGACTTCAACTCCCAGAATTCCTGAGCCAGCATGGGGGAACTATGGCCCCCTCATGACTCATGGACTTCAACTCCCAGAATTCCTGAGCCAGCATGGGGGAACTATGGCCCCCTTCATGACTTCTGGACTTCAACTCCCAGAATTCCTGAGCCAGCCATGCTGAGGGGAAAGGGAGAAGTTTCCAAGCTGAGCCATGCTGGCTCAGGAATTCTGGGAGTTGAAGTCCACAAGTCATGAGGGGACCTTAGTTTCTCCCATGCTGGCTCGGGAATTCTGGGAGTTGAAGTCCATGAGTCATAAAAGAGCCAAGGTTTCCTATCCCTGGTCTAGGAGGGTCTCCGCTTAGAACAGGAAGACTTAGGCCAGGGGTAGGCAGCCTTGGCTGTTTTATGACTAGTGGACTTCAACTCCCAGAATTCCTGAGCCAGCCATGCTGAGGGGAAAGGGAGAGCTTTCCAAGCTGAGCCAGGCTGGCTCAGGAATTCTGGGAGTTGAAGTCCACCAGTCATAAAAGAGCCAAGGTTGCCTACCCCTAAACTAGACTAAAAAAAAGTGATTGAGATGTGGCAGAAGGCCAACCAAGGTCTTATCAGGAACCAGGTAGTTCTCGACTTACAAATATTAGTTTAATGACCGTCCGTAGTTACAACAGGACTGAAAAAGGGACTTAGAATCGGTCCTCGCACTTATGACCGTCCTGGCACTATTTGTGAGGTTCCCAGCCAGATTCCGACAAGCAAAGTCAAACGGGGGGGGGGGACCAGATTGATTTAATGACTGTACAATTTACTTAATTGCCGTGATTTGCTTAACAAACCGTGGCCAAACAGCGGGTAAAATCCAGACTCAATTCACTTAACGATCTGCCTTAGCAACAGAATTTCTGATCTTAATTGCAGTCGTAAATTGAGAACTACCTGAATGCTTTCATACAGTTGATTTATCTGGAGATAACAAAGGCATTTATGTTCTGTAAAATATCAGTACAGGCATTAGCACTTAACGCAAATGTAACTGAAAGGTCATTTCGTTGCTAGGAATAGATGAATCTTAATATTCCTAGAATATTTGCTTCCGTTCATGTACAAATTCCTCTCTCCCTTTTTCTACATCGCTTTGCAAATTTATTTTAATAAGTCTTCACACAGAGGCGTTCAATTACACACCATCTGCTACACAATTGCCCCAATATGCTTCTTTTCATGTGTTGTAATTGATTATTTTATGATTATTTTACACTATCATAAGCGGCTGTATTCCTGGACGTAATATTTGCATGGAGAACTCCGTTGCAAACCCCAGAGAGAAGTTTGAAATAACAAGGATGCATGCCAATGTAAGAAAAGTGAATTATTAAAAATAGGTTAATTAATGCCCCCATGCCTGACTCACTCTTTTGATAAGTCCTTTGAAGAGGGTGTTGGATCTAAAATAGGAACAGAAATTAAGCCACTTACTCTGAGGCCGGAGTCCCCTGCTTCACCCTGGAATTTAAAGAGCAGAACATGTTACAAAGGGCTGAAAGGTTTAACAGAATCACAGAGTCACAGAATTGGAAAGGGACCTTGGAGGTCATCTAGTCCAACCCCCTGCTCAGGTAGGAAAACCCTCTACTATTTCAGACAAATGGCTGTCCAGTCTCTTCTTGAAAACCTCCAGTGATGGAGCACCCACAACTTCTGGAGGCAGGTTGTTCCACTGGTTAATTGTTCTTGCTGTGCAGAAATTTCTCCCTGGTTCTAGATTGGATCTCTCCTTGGTTAGTTTCCATCTGTTGCTTCTTGTCCTGCCTTCAGGCGCTTTGAGGAATAGGTTGGCCCCATCTTTTTTGTGGTAGCCCCTCAAATATTAGAAGGCTGCTCTCATGTCCCCCCTCGTCCTTCTCTTCATTAAACTAGACCAGGAGTAGGCAACCTCGGCTCTTTTATGACTCATGGACTTCAACTCCCAAATTTCCTGAGCCAGCCACACTGAGGGGAAAGGCAGAGGTTTCCAAGCTGAGCCAGGCTGGCTCAGGAATTCTGGGAGTTGAAGTCCACGAATCATAAAGGAGCTGAGGTTGCCTACCTCAGTCCTAATTCCTCCTGTTCTAAGCGGTGAGCTTCCTAGACCAGGGGAAGGCAACCTTGGCTCTTTATGACTCATGGACTTCAACTCCCAGAATTCCTGAGCCAGCCATGCTGAAGGGAAAGAGAAAGTTTCCAAGCTGAGACATGATGGCTCAGGAATTCTGGGAGTTGAAGTCCACAAGTCACAAAAGAGCCAAGGTTGCCTACCCCTGTCCTAAGTCCTAAACGGTGAGCCTCCTAGACTAGGGGTGGGCAACCTTGGCTCTTTTATGACTCGTGGACTTCAACTCCCAGAATCCCTGAGCCAGCATGGCTCAGCTTGAAAACCTCTCCTCAGCGTAGCTGGCTCAGGAATTCTGGAAGTTGAAGTCCCAGAGTCATAAAAGAGCCAAGGTTGCCTATCC
>CM077923.1:92206963-92219463 GCA_039797435.1 Crotalus adamanteus
GGACGCAGTGACCATGGGTAAAGAGGAGTCACTTGTCTTGGCCTTCCAATTTGGCTCACGTGACTGCAACGGTCGTAAGTGTGAAACACGGTCGTAAATCCCTTTTTTTCGATGCCCTTTCAGTAACTTTCAGTAACGGTCACTAAATGAACTTTTGTAAGTTGAGGGTTACCTGCGTTTGGAAGTTTAGCCCTTAAGTCTTGTGTGTGTGTGTGTGTGTGTGTGTGTGTGTGTGTTATGTTTTGCTTTGTTTTGTTTTATTTTGTTGGTTAAAAACAAAATTAAATAAATAAATCGCGTAGGTGCATCGATTAAAAAAAAAAATCCAGTTTAGGCACTTGCTTTTGTGAGTTTTATTTTTGCTTTATTGAGATTGACCTTTGGATTCTTCATAGGGGGAGCGTGGCGTGTCCGGCACCAACGGTCCCAAGGGCATTGTGGGGCAAAAAGGAGAAAAAGGTGAGTGTCTGCAGAAATCATCTCGGCAAAGGTCAGTTGGTGCTAGGACATCCATCAACTCTTGCAAACGAGGTTAAGGGATCCCCTTGTGCTCTGCAGAGGTCACGTTTCTCCGATAATGGTTTGTTCAAGGTGGGTCCTCACTGGCCCTGGACGGCACCTTTAACCCGACATTGCTCCAGATGTCTGGTTATTATTACATTGTCTTCAAGGAGGCTGATCCTGGCACTGTCTTTTATTTATTTCTGCCGTTCAGAGGCTGGGTCTGTCATCCCCAGATTGCTGGATGGCCTGTTTCAGATAATAAAATGAAGTTGAGTTCTAAAATAATGCAGAACTTATCATCTAAAGGTGTTAAGGGTGCAGCAGATGGACAGGTGGCGAAAAGGTATTAGGGTTATATAAGTTGGGACTCTGGTGGGTTTAGTAGGGGAAGGATGGTTTTAACATACGGTATTTAGATTGGTTTGATCATTGCTGGAAGGGAGGGGGGTTTGCAAAGAGGAGGAGGAAGAGGAGAAAAAAGAAGAAGAAGAAGAAGAAGAAGGAGGAGAGGAGGAGGAGGAGGAGGAAGAAGAAGAAGAAGAAGGAAGAAGAAAGAAGGAAGAAGAAGAAGGAAGAAGAAAGAAGAAGGAAGAAAGAAGAAGAAGAAGGAGAAGGAGGAAGGAGAAAGAAGAAGAATAAGGAAGAAGGAAAAAAAAGAAGAAAGAAGAAGAATAAGGAGGAAGGAAAAAAAGAAGAAAGAAGAAGAAGGAAGAAGAAGAAGGAAAAAAAGAAAGAAGAAGAAGAAGAAGAAGAAGAAGAAGAAGAAGAAGAAGAAGAAGAAGAGAAGAAGGAAGAAGGAAGAAGGAGAAAGAGAAGAAGACAAAGTAGTAGTAGTAGTAGTAGTAGTAGTAGTAGTAGTAGTAGTAGTAGTAGTAGTAGTAGTAGTAGTAGTAGTAGTAGGAGGAGGAGGAGGAGGAGGAGGAATCCTTGATGGTTTTCTGGCAGACGTTTCATCACCCAACCAAGTAACATCATCAGGGCTAGAAGGGAGTGGGGTTGGAGGAGGAGGAGGAGGACTGTGGGATCCTTGGTGCTCTCTAACCTTGACTCTTTCATTACCAAACTAGGTAACCTCCTCAGTGCTAGAAGGCTCTGGAGTTTGCTTCTAGCATTGCTTTCTAGCACTGATGAGGTTATCTAGTTCGGTAATGAAACGTCTGCAAGAAAACAACCAAGCTCGGAGGAAAAAGAGAATTTTAATTTTCCCCAAACACAAAGCTCTCCAGCTTTAGCACAAAAGAATCCTAATAGGGAAAGCCCGCTAATTTTCGTATGCAGAAAGGCAACTCTTTCCGTTCAGAAAAAATACCCTAATGTCCAACCAAGATCTGTACTTCTGGAATTTTGACCCCAGTCTCACCACCCCCACCCCCCCCCCCCCCCCCGGGAACAACGGGGAAGAAAACTTCACAAACAATCTGATATTTTAAATAAATGTTCTCCAACTCCTTCCAACACTATTCTGCTCTCTCTGTGGGAGTTTGCAGGGGGCCAAAGGTGTTCCTGGCTTGGCTGGCTTCAAGGGCCAAGGGGGCCTTTCTGGCAAGGCTGGCGTTCCTGGACCGCTGGGGAACCAAGGACCACCAGGTGACCCAGGACCGCAGGTAAGAAGGAAGTCGAGGACTGTGTGTTAGAGGGACAGAATCGCTGCTTTCTATCTCCATTTGTCTTTTTTTTTTCCTCACACAGTTTTTTCTCTCTTTAGGTCTTGGGCCTGCTATATTTCTCAGCCAGCATCACAATTATTATTTTTTTAAAAGCCTTCAGACTGTTAAGAGAATGAATCAAACTAAAGCATCTCTAAACTTCCACCCCCAGTAATGGTGGGGGGGCTCTCTGTCATCTTGCTTGCATTATTAAAGTGCCTTTACTCTTGGGGATTTATTTATTTTTCTGACAGTCAACTGGAATTTAAATTTAGCATTTCGTTTCAATCCATTATTCATCTCCTGCACTTTAGAATGAGAGAGAGAGAGAGAGAGAGAGAGAGAGAGAAGCAGGTTTTTCTGCTTAGGCTAAACTTTTACATTTCTTTACGTCAGGGGTCTTCAAACCTGGCCCTTTTATGACTTGTGGACTTCAACTCCCAGAATTCCTCAGCCAGCCTCCATTTTGTTTGTTAGATTTAAGACAGGGGCCTTCAAAACTTGGCCCTTTTATGACTTGTGGACTTCGACTCCCAGAATTCCATAGCCAGGCACGCTTAAAATGAGTTAGCATTATTATCCACAAGTCATAAAAGGGCCAAGTTTGAAACCCCTGACATAATATGAGGGGGAAATAATGCTAACTCAGAAAGAGCTAAACTGGTGTTTCTCAACCTCGGCCATTTTAAGAGGTGTGGACTTCAATCCCCAGAATTCCTCAGCCAACGTGCCTGGCTGAGGAATTCTGGGAGCTGAAGTCCACGAGTCATGAGAGGGCCATTGTTCCCCCATGCTGGCTGAGTAATTCTGGGAGTTGAAGTCCACAAGTCATGAGAGGGCCATTGTTCCCCCATGCTGGCTGAGTAATTCTGGGAGTTGAAGTCCACAAGTCATGAGGGGGCCATGGTTCCCCCCATGCTGGCTGAGTAATTCTGGGAGTTGAAGTCCACAAGTCATCAAAACACCAAGTTTGAAACCCCTGACATAACGTGAGGGGAAAATGATGCTAACTCAGAAAGAGCTAAACTGGTGTTTCTCAACCTTGGTCATTTTAAGAGGTGTGGACTTCAACTCCCAGAATTCCTCAGCCAGCATGTCTGGCTGAGGAATTCTGGGAGTTGAAGTCCACAAGTTGGAAAACCCCTACTTTACGTCTTTCTGTGTAGACTTCATCCCTCTAAAATAAATCAGTGTTTCTTAACCTCTGCCAGGTTAAGAAGGGTGGACTACAACTCCCAGAATTCTCTGAGTGCAACCCACCTCAGAGTGTTGTTGTTGTTGTTCTGGGGAAAATAAGGGGAGGAAAATGCATTGGCTATATTTGCCCCCTTGAGTTATTTGCAAAAAAAAAACAACAAAAAAAAACAAAGTATCCTACAAAATAAATAAATAAAAAACAACGAGATAATGGAGTAAGTGATGCCCTGTATGGCGACCACCTCTTCTTTTCTGCTTTCAGGGGGAAAGAGGAAGAAGAGGAAGACCCTCGTTCTGCCTCCGGGGACCCCCGGGGACCCCCGGCAAGAAAGGAGGAACGGTGAGCATTTGATCGTCAGATTGTCGATCTGAAAATCTGAAATCCTGAAGTCTTTGTTTCCATAGAGAAGGGGCCACCACCAAGAAGCTCCTTTTTTCTGGTCCCACCGGGTTGAACATCCCTAATCCGTGCAAGCATAATATGAAGAGCAACAAAGATGATCAGGGGATTGGAGGCTAAAAACATATAAGAAAGGCTGCTGGAATTGAGTATGTCTAGTTTAGTGAAGAGAAGGACGAGGGGGGACAGGATAGCAGTCTTCCAATATCTCAGGGGCTGCCCCAAAGAAGAGGGAGTCAAGCTCTTCTCCAAAGGGCCTGAAGGCAGGACAAGAAGCAATGGGTGGAAACTAACCAAAGAGAGAAGCACAACATGAAACTAAGGAGAAACTTCCTGACAGTGAGAACAATTAACCAGTGGAACTACCTGCCTCCAGAAACTGTGAATGCTCCAACACTGGAAGTTTTTAAGAAGAGACTGGACAGCCATTTGTCTGAAATGGTGTAGGGTTTCCTGCCTGAGCAGGGGGTTGGACTAGATGACCTCCAAGGTCCCTTCCAATTCTGTTGTTGTTTTGTTGTTGTTATTTCCTACCTTCCCGTCCTAGTGGGCCAGGTGGATCTTCCTTCCAAGCTTTTCAAGAAAGGATCTCCAAACTTGGGAACTTTAAGATTTCTGGACTTCAACTCACAGAATTCCTCAGCCAGCAGCCTAGGGAGTAGTTTTTGCAGAGAGGAGGAGGATGGGGAAGAGGAAGAATGAGAATAGAATAGAATAGAATAGAATAGAATAGAATAGAATAGAATAGAATAGAATAGAATAGAATAGAATAGAATAGAAAATAGGGAATAGAGTAGAGCAGAGCAGAGCAGAGCAGAGTAGAAAATATGGAATGGAATGGAATTAAATTTAATGCAAAGGAACAGAAGAATAGAATAGCATAGCATAGAATAGAAGATATAGGAAATAGAACAGAACAGAACAGAATAGAATAGCCTAAAAAACAGAACAGAATAGAAAAGAAAACAGGGAATAGAATAGAATATATGGAAAAAATAGAATATATGGAAAGAATAGAATAGAATAGAATAGAATAGAATAGAATAGAATAGAATAGAATAGAATAGAATAGAATAGAATAGAATAGAATAGAGCTGGAAGGGACCTTGTAGGTCTTCTAGTCCAGCCCCCTGCTCAAGCAGGAGAACCTATACATCTTAGACAAGTAGGAGAAGGAGAAGGAGACGTTTCATGACCCAGCTAGGTAGCATCATCAGGTTTATATGGCTGGCTGGGGAATTCTGGAGGTTGAAGACCACAAGTCTTAAAGTTACCAAGGTTGGACACCTTTGATCTAGCCCAGTGGTTCTCAACCTGTGGGTCGGGACCCCATTTGGGGTCGAATGACCATTTCACGGGGGTCACCAAACCATGCTGTCCGCCATTTTTTTCCCTTTTCCCTAGCTGTCCTACTCCCTCTTATTGGTGGCCACACCCACTTGGGCGTCACCACAACATGGGGAACTGTATTATGGGGTCACGGCATTAGAAAGGTTGAGAATCACTGATCTAGAAGAAGGAGCTCCTCATTCAAACTCTTACGACAAAGGGCTTGGTCTTTTTTTGGGTGGTGTCCTCAACCCCTTTCAGGACTAGTCTGATGATGGGGCCTCTTTTTACCAGGGAGAAGAAGGCTTGCCTGGCCGGAAGGGAGAAAAAGGAGAACCAGGACTTTCTGTAAGTTGTTGGTACACCCGGGTGATCTTCCTTCAGCTTATAGGTAGTCCTCGGACATACGGCCCCACGGGGGACCAGAATTCCCTCCGCTAAGCGAGGCACTTGCCAGATTTGTGACCTTTTTGGGCACGGCCATTCAGCGAGTCGCTGCCATTGTTAAATGAATCGTGCGGTCGTTAAGGGAGTCCGGCTACCCCCACTGACTTTGCTCGTCAGAAGGTCACAAAAGGGGATCACACCACACACAAACACACACACAACCATCCTAAATACGAGTCGGTTGCCAAGCGTTCAAAAATTGGGATCGCGTGACCCTCGGGACGCCCTAGTGGACGAAAGTGCGAAAAATGGCCATAGATTTTTTATTTTATTTTATTTTTATTTTTTAGTGTCGTCGTAATTTTACACGGTTGCTAAACGAGTCGTTTGTCCAGGGATAAACCCCAAGGATCGATCTCAGTCAGGCGGTTTTAGGTGTCATTCTGCAGGATTTTTCCGTCTGTCTGTCTGTCTGTCAGGATTGAACCAGGCCGAGGAATGCGCGCGACAGCTTTTGGGGGAAATGGCAGGTTCAGGACGGGACCTGATGGAAACCGCTGAGGAATGGCGCATCCTGGTGAACGGCGGATTGAGGCTGCCGTGGGAAATGTGGTTTTATTGGGAGAGCCGAGAATGAAGGACTTGCAGGCTGTGAGGCTCCCCTGGAAGGCCAGAAGCTGAATTGGGAAATGCAGGGGAGGAAATACAGAGAGGAGGAGGATGGAAGGGTGGAGAAGTCTTCTTTCCTTCCTTCCTTCCTTCCTTCCTTCCTTCCTTCCTTCCTTCCTTCCTTCCTTCCTTCCTTCCAGCCTGCCATCCTCTCTCTCTTTTTCCCCTTCCTTCCTTCCTTCCCTTCCTTCCTTCCTTCCTTCCCTTCCTTCCTTCCTTCCTTCCTTCCTTCCTTCCAGCCTGCCATCCTCTCTCTCTTTTCCCCTTCCTTCCTTCCTTCCTTCCTTCCTTCCTTCCAGCCTGCCATCCTCTCTCTCTTTTCCCCTTCCTTCCTTCCTTCCTTCCTTCTTTCCCTTCCTTCCTTCCTTCCTTCCCTTCCTTCCTTCCTTCCTTCCTTCCTTCCAGCCTGCCATCCTCTCTCTCTTTTCCCCTTCCTTCCTTCCTTCCTTCCTCTTTTCCCTTCCCTTCTTTTTCTTCCTTCTCTTATCATTCTTCCCCCTTCTTTTCTTCCTTCATCTCTCCCTCTCTTTCCCCTTATTTCCCTCTTTCTTTTCTCCTTTCTTTCCCTCATCACTCTTTTTCTTCCTTTCTTTCTCTTTCATTCTTCTCTTTCTTTCCAATTCCTTCTTTTCTTTCTTCCTTCTTTCTCTCATAACCCACTTCCCCTTCTTCCCTCCTTCCTTCCTTCTTTTATCTCTCTCTTTCTCTTTCCTTCTCTCTCTTTCTTTCTTTTCCCTCCCTCTCTCCTCTTTCTTTCTTTCTTTCTTTCTTTCTTCCTTTCTTTCTCTTTCTCCCCTTCCTTCCTTCCTCTTTCTTTCTTTCTTTCTTTCTTTTTTTCTCTTTTCTCTGGTCGTAAATGCTGCAGAAAATAAAATTTGTGGCTTTTGATGACAGCCCAATCCTGCTGCCAATTGTCCATTTGGGGGGGATGTGATGGTCCCACTTCCTGAGCTTAGAAGCACAGTTGAATTTCCCTCTGTCATCCCCCCCCCCTCAGAGACCAGAGCCAGCGTCCCATTTGCTTTGCACACTTATGGGGCTAAAGAAACGTGTGAGAAGGGAGGGAAACTGACCGGAACATCCCTGTTGCAGATTCTTAAGCTCAGCTTTTGTGCTTGTTCACCCAGGCAGAAGACGTGAAGGTCATAGTCAGGGCCGAGCTGAGCAGGAAGGACGGTAAGGGTATTAAATTGGATCAATTTGAATGCCAGCACATCCCCAACTGGGAAAGGAAATTTAACAAGCATTTTTTTTTTTTTTACCCAGCCTGATCATAGACGGATCGGAGCAGAAGCCGGGCGGGCGGCCCCTGACCTTAGTGGTGGGTGGGGATGGTTTTCCTGCAGAATCTTAATTTGCACCTCCCTCTGGCCAGCAGAATGCAGAGTGACAAAGTCTGTGATTTATTTTCAGATCACAGCCCTGGCTCTGCCTTTGGATTCTCTACTGCAGAGTTTCTCAACCTTGACGGCTTGAAGATGGATGGACTTCAACTCACAGAATTCCCCAGCCAGCTAGGCTGGCTGGGGACTTCTGGGAGTTGAAGTCCACCCACCTTCAGGTTCTTGAGACAGATGGGGCATTCTGGGAGTTGAAGTCCATCCATCTTCAGGTTCTTGAGATAGCTGGGGACTTCTGGGAGTTGAAATCTACCCACCTTCAGGTTCTTGAGACAGATGGGGCATTCTGGGAGTTGAAGTCCACCCATCTTCAAGTTGCCAGGGTTGAGAAACACTGCTCTAGTGTACATGGAGGCCAGGATCACATCAGACCTGCTTCGTTGGCACATTAATAAGATGGTTGCACCAGTATAATCATCGTGTCCCAAGCGATCCCCGAAAACTCAGATCCCCTTGACATGGGATCTACTGTGCAAATCTAACCATGCCCAGAGTTACCAGCTAATAAATTTTACAAATACTAACATAAAAAAAATGGAATGGAATAGGATAGGATAGGATAGGATAGGATAGGATAGGATAGGATAAGAAATACAATAGAATAGAAGGAAAATTAATTAGAATAGGATAGGATAGAATAGAAGAATAGGAAATATGGAATAGAATAGAATAAAAGGAAAATTAATAGAACAGAACAGAACAGAACAGAATAGAATAGAATAGAATAGAATAAAATAGAATAGAATAGAATAGAATAGAATAGAATAGAATAGAATAGAATAGAATAGAATATACAGTAGAATAAGAAGGAGAATAGAATAGAATAGAATAGAATAGAATAGAATAGAATAGAATAGAATAGAATAGAATAGAATAGAATAGAATAGAAAACATAAGCTTCCTTTGGCACCAGCCTTTATAATTTTATAAAACTTTATCGCTTTAAAAGCTCCTGTATTGCAAATACAGCTCAACCCCCCCCCCCCTTTTTTTTTTTTTGGTCTGCCTTCACAGTTTGTGACGGTGAGTTGCGAAAGAGGAACCCTCCAATGGGAAGAGAGAAGTCTCCCTTCCGACTCTGCTCTTCTGTTATATATCCTGGATCTGGCTGTCCATCGTTCTCAGGGTGCCCCGAGGATGCCAGATGGGGGAAGGTGGAGAGGAATTCGTGCCGCGATCGGATTGCGCCACGAAGAGGCCGCTTTTCCGATTCTTCCTCTTCCTCGTTTCCTGCAGAGAAAAGCATCCGTGCCGCCCAACGGCGGGCAGAATCCGTTGCCAGATCCTGGGCGGAAGTCCACCAGATGTCAGGGGAGGCCCCCATGTCCAAAGGTCCAGCAGGAGACCCCCTGGGCAAAACCACAGAAGGGGACCAGAAAGGTACCAGACTGGCGGCGGGTAGACGCTCTCGGCCTTCATCCGTTCATCGATGTAACCAACGTTAACGTCCTCACTTCAGGACCACAATTGGGATAAGCCACTCTGTCACTCGGTGGCCGGCCGCTAAGCGAGAAATCATGCGACTGGCCTGGGGTTACAACCTCACTTCCCGTTTGGGGTTCAGAGAATCGCCGTGCTCCTTGTGCGAGACATCACAGAACGGCGATTTAAAAATTTTTTTTTATTTTTTTTTTTACTGCGGGCATCTCGCCTTGGACTCTGCTTGGGGGTAGCTGGCTGGGAAATGGGCGCAGAGCCGATTGTGTCCATGGCGAGGTGCGGCAACAGTTGTGGTATGAGGGCCGGTTGTAAAGTGACCCTTTCGGTGCCATTGTAACTGTGAATGGTGGCTTAACAGGGCAGCCTTAACGTTAAGCAAGGATGACCTCTACGCCTAAGGGGAAGGGAAGGATGAAGAGAGGAAGGAAGGAAGGAAGGAAGGAAGGAAGGAAGGAAGGAAGGAAGGAAGGAAGGAAGGAAGGAAGGAAGGAAGGAAGGAAGGAAGGAAGGGGAAAAAGTGAAAGAGGATGGCAGGCTATCCTTCCTCCCTCCCTCTCTCCTTCCCTCCCTCCCTTCCTCCCTCTCTCCTTCCTTCCGTCCTTCCTTCCTCCCTCCCAACTCTCCTCCCTCCCTCCCTCTCTCCTTCCCTTCCTCCCTCCCTCTCTCCCTTCCTCCCTCCTTCCTTCCTTCCGTCCTTCCTTCCTCCCTCCCGACTCTCCTCCCTCCCTCCCTCTCTCCTTCCCTCCCTCCCTCTCTCCCTCCCTCTCTCCCTTCCTTCCTTCCGTCCTTCCTTCCTCCCTCCCGACTTTCCTCCCTCCCTCCCTCCTTCCTTCCCTTCCTCCCTCCCTCCCTCTCTCCCTTCCTCTCTCCCTTCCTTCCATCCTTCCTTCCCCTCTCCCAACTTTCCTCCCTCCCTCCCTCCCTTCTTTCCCTCCTTCCTTCCTCCCCTCCCCTTCCTTCGCTGTTTCATCTCTTTCTCTCTTTCCTTTCCTCTCTTCCTTCCTCCCCTCCATCGCTTCCTTCCTTCCTTCCTTTATCCCTCCCTTTTTTCTTCCTTCCATTTCCTTCCTTCTTTCCTTCCTTCATCCCTCCCTTTTTTCCTTCCTTCCTTCCCTCCCCTTCCTTTCCTTCCCTGTTTCATCTCTTTCTCTCTTTCCTTCTTTCCTTCCTCCCTCCCTCCCTCCCTCTGAATATTCATTTCATGACCACAGGGATGCTGCCATGGCAGTGACTGTGAAAAACGGTCCTACCTCATTTTTTTTCACTGCCGTCGTCACTTTGAACGGTCACAAAGTGAACTGCTATAAGTTGAGGGCTGTCTGTACTCTGGCTTTTTTTTCCCCTAGCTGGGCGAAGGTCTTAAGGTCTCCCTCTACCTCCAGCTTAGCGGTCTGAATTTTGGGGTCTTGGGGTACGTCTCGCCTTGCAGGTCCCTGCGCCTTGCCAATGGACGAGGGCGCCTGCCTGCAGTATGTGGTGGTGTGGTATTTCCACCCAGAAACGGACTCGTGCCGTCCCTTTATCTACGGAGGCTGCGGCGGCAACGGGAACCGGTTCCCCTCGAAGCAAGAGTGTGAGCGGACGTGCAAGGGGGGAAAAGGTGAGCTGGATCCCAACTTTGGGGGTGGGGGTGGGGAGAGAAAAATGAGCTTTTTCACAAAAATTCTCAAATGCACGAGGAATATCGAGGCGTCGATAATATTGAATCAATAATGAGGAATAGACCAGGGCACCAGGCTAGAAACGAGGAGGCAGTGAGTTCTAGTTCCGCCTTAGCCTTGAAAGCCAGCTGGGTGACTTTGGACCAATAGCTAAGGCAGGACTAGAACTCACCGTCTCCTGGTGATTGGCTCAAAGCCACCCAGCTGGCTTTCGTCTCTGAGGTGCGACTAGAACTCACTGTCTCCCGGTGATTGGTCTAAAGTCACCGAGGTGGCTTTCATCCTTAAGGTGGGGCTAGAACTCACTGTCTCCTGGCCCAAAGTCACCCAGTCAGCTTTTATGGCTAAGGCAGGACTAGAATTCTCCATCTCCTAGTGATTGGCCCAAGTCACCCAGCTGGCTTTCATGCCTAAGGCGGGACTAGAAGAACTCTCCATCTCCTGCTGATTGGCCCAAAGTCACTCAGACGGCTTTCACACCTAGGGCAGGACTAGAACTCACCATCTCCTGGTTTCTCGCCTACTGCCTTAACCACTAGACCAGTGGTTCTCAACCTTTTTAATGCCATGACCCCCCAAACGGTCGTAAGTCGAGGACTACTCAACCGGTCGTAAGTCGAGGACTACTCAACTGGTGCAGCCCCGTTTGCAGAATGGGACTTTTGGCGGACTCAGCAGGGCAGAGACAGCCTGGACAATTCCTATTGGCTTTTGAAAGCCAATAGAATTAGACTCTATTCAAGAGAGTCTATTCTATTGGCTTTCAAAAGCCAATAGAATAAAAGGGAGGAGCACAGCTAAGGAAAAGGGAGGAAAAATGGCGGACTGCATTGTTTGGCGACCCCCGTGAAATGGTCGTTCGACCCCAAATGGGGTCCCGACCCACAGGTTGAGAACCACTAGACCTTTTTTTTAACATCTTTTTTTCCCTCTTAAAGCTGAATTTTCATCCACGCTTCCTAAGGACGGAGGGCCGAACAGCTGGCGGACGCCCGTATGCTATCTCTTTCTCACTCTCCCGGCTGGCTTAAAATATTTTTATTTCTTTGTTTTTCCTCCTCTCCCCAGGAAGGTGACCGTCTGCAGAGCAAACAGGCAGCCTGGGGAAGGGCAAAGATAAGTCCTCTCCTGCACTGTACAGATGGCGAAAGAGCTGGACGCTTGCCCTGGAAATATTCTGTAAACAACATTTGTGTTAATAAATCCATTTGGAAAAAGGATGTGGCTCCTGACGAAAAGCAGGAACCGTCGTGGTAGCCGCTCCTGTTCAGTCTTGAAATCCAGGTGCCCAAAGGCATGGAGATAGTCCCTGTGTCGTGATCCCGACAGATGAAACTCCTCAAAGAACCTTGAGGCATTGTTTACCTTAAAGAATCTTTAATCGAGTAGCATAGCGGGGGCACTGACAGTCAAAGCCAAAATCTGAATTCCCCTCCCCTGAGCACATAGTATCCAAGCACCATTCCCTCCTCTAGTTAACTGTCGTAAATCACATTCTCCAATTAGCTTGAAATGCAGGCTTTCCCTCCAGTTCTCCAACCGCCAATTCTTATCATCTCTTATTTCAATAACCTTGGTTCACACACTAGGTTCAGTATTGTCATGTCTAGCTAAACTCCATGCATATTCGTAGTCCTCCCCCCCACTGTCTGTCTGTCTGTCTGTCTATCTAGCTATCTTCTATGTCTACCTATCCATCTATCCATCCATCCACCTATCTATCTACCTACCTACCTACCTATCTATCTATCCATCTATCTTCTATGTCTACCTATCCATCTATCCATCCATCCACCCACCCACCCACCCACCCACCCATCTATCTATCTATCTATCTATCTATCTATCTATCTATCTATCTATCTAT